>JASSUY010039227.1:0-45784 GCA_032466535.1 Forpus xanthops | reverse complement strand
CCCTTCAGACACTGGAAGCTGCTCTGAGGTCTCCATGCAGCTTCTCCAGGCTGAACAGCCCCAGTGTTCTCAGCCTGTCTCCATACAGGAGATGCTTCAGCCCCTGATCATCCTCGTGACCTCCTCTGGACTCTCTCCAACAGGTCCGTGTCCTTCTTATGCTGAGGACACCACAACTGCATCCAGTAATGGACGTGGGGTGTCAACAGAGCAGAGCAGAGGAGCAGGGTCATCCTCTTCAACCTGCTGCTCACGTTTCTTTTGATGCAGCCCAGGATATGCTCAGAGCCAAACTCTTTTTAAGCACAAACATTAAGCTTTGTTGGGTGTTTTGTTGTCTAATTGCTTGTGTTTCTTCTTCCCATAGACCCTGACTGGGCCAGCCTGAATCTGGGAGCGCTTATATGTATCGAATGCTCAGGTATACACCGAAACCTTGGCACACACCTCTCACGGGTCCGCTCTCTTGACCTGGATGACTGGCCTATAGAGCTCATCAAGGTGATGTCTTCTATCGGGAACGAGCTGGCCAACAGCGTCTGGGAGGAGAGCAGCCAGGGCCATATGAAACCTTCTCCAGACTCCACAAGGTAGGCTTGCTTCCTCCATCTCACCATGGCACGCAGCGAGTGGTAGGATGTAATCCTCCACATTCTGCAAGCTGTGAGCACATCAATCGTCCTCTGGGATTCTCAGAGGTGATAGGGCGTTGCAGTGTTTTACAGCATGGCCTTTGCGAATTCTCCCTTGGAGTATGCCTTGTAAAAGTAATGAGATATAGATAGATATAGATAGGGAGATATATATATTTTCAGTGCATGCCAAGGAGGCACATGTGTCAAAGATGTCAAGCAGATGAGTGACCCCATTACTTCTGCGCTCTTGTGAAAGTTTCCTCAGCAACTCTACAGTGGTTTTGCTAGTTGACTGACCGACAAAACAGTGGGAGACTGGAGCCTCCTGCCTGGCTGTTCCTCAATCTGACTGATCCAATAATGCATCCTTTTGTCTCGGTCTGTCACAAAGTTCCCTGCTCTTGGTCTTTCAGTTTGTCATTAGTTATTATGCCTTAAGTAGTTCATGCTCCCCCAGGGATTTGTACCTGCCATCAGGTTCTCAGCACAGATGGTGCAAGTCCTGCTCACCGTGGTCTTGCTTACTTCTATTAGGATAGATGTGATGTTGGGGGGGGTGGTGTTTCCAGTGGGAACAGTGTTTTAGCTACCACTCATAGCTCAACGCAGTGAAAATCTTTCTGCAGTACCTTGTCGTGCCAAAATCTAATGGGTTTAATCTTTAATTTATCTAATCAGTGTCAAAGAAAGGTGTTTTGAAAATGCTTTCCTGATGTGAGTAGATTTGAGGTGTAAGTGTTGCTAGTTAGAACTAACATATTGACTTGGGGGGAAGCAGAATGACCTCTGTCAGACTGAGTTTCAGCAGGGGTTTGGAGAGGAGAAAGGCCCTCTTGCAGGGCTGGGCCAACCTCTGAAGTTGTCTTCAGAAGTGCACTGTTACTGCCTTGGGAGCAGCTCTACCGAGGTACCCAACATCCCCAGGTGGCACGTGGCCGTGATTGAGGTTTCCTCTGTGTTTGCTCCTGCATATGAGAGAAATCAGAGGGAATCACGTTGGAATTTTGTTGGTGTATGTCTCTGGATCCTGCTTTTTCCCGTACGAGATCAAGTGAAATTATAACCTGGGAGCATATACCTGGGCCACTTCCTACGGTGTAGGAGTAGGTTTGTGCTGTTGTCTGTAATAAAGTCAAGTGTTTCTTATTGCTTTATTTCGTTAGCACTGAAAAATGAATTTGTGGTGCCACCTTTGGTTCATCTTCGAGAATGAAGCCAGTACATTAATCAGGCTACTTAGATGAATGACTACGTATGAGAATGTTCAGGGGGACCTCCGCAGAGGTTTTGTTCATACATAAGCTTTATGTCTGCTGTAGAAGTGTATATTATTAGTGAATATAATGATTTTGTCAGGTAGGTTGAAATCAATGCTTCCTTTCAGTCATTAATGTCTCTTTAGTCCAGAGACCTTATATTGTTGCGCCTAACAAATACATGTTGCACCTTACTACTGAGGTGGGCTGAAGAGATACCACAGTTATAAATACTTAAAAGGAAAAAAAAAGCTTACTCTTAATTGGATTTTTATGTTTTTAAGAAGCGACATTATTTTAGTACTCATATAGTAATGATATTATAATGAGAAATCTGAAATACATGTGACTGAAAAGAAAACCATCCATTTGGATTCAGTAAGCCAGGAGGTTGTGTGTGGAATTGGGTACTTAAAGAAAATCAACTTTGTTCTCTTTGTATTTCATGCTCAGGGCTTATTTTAATTCTTTGTTGTTTCTGTGCATCTTTGTGTTCCTATCCAGCTGCTTGTGTGTCAGTGACAGAATCGCATTTTCCTTCCTGCACTATAACATTTTTGGGTAGAGAGATGCATTTTATAACTGCATCTTTCCAGGCCTGTGTCCAAGAGACAATAGGGGCAATAGAAGTGGAGGGGCTGGGGGAAAAGCAAGTAGAGTGGGGCTGCAGAAGGGAACGGGGTATGAACAAGTTCAGGAGGAGCACATGGGAGTACTTCCCTCTCCCATCCGATGGAGCTTTGGTGAGAACTGTGTAGAGCAGGAGCACCTTAGGTGCTTTTAGGCTCTGGCTGATCCCTGAGCTCATCAGCATGGGCAGGAGCAGCTCCCCAGCACCAGCTCTCGGCTTTCTTCCTCTTAGGGAGTGTGGCTGCATGCTTGTTTCTTCTCTGTCTCCAAATATCCTTAGACTCCCTCCATCCCTCCTCCACCAGAACTCCAAATCTCAACTCCCCAAGGATATGTGCTGGGGACCCTCTCTTAATGCACACTTATAGAGGGGATACATGTATGTAGAGCTGCATCTTCCTATTGGAGGTGAAGCCATTGGTGGAAACCCACGGGCTTTTTAGGGGAAAATAAGAGAGTTATTGACTTCTCCACAGATACTGGATCGGTTGGGCTTGGAGGCTCAAGGAGCATTGACATGCTGGACTAAAAGGAACCTGGAAGTCTCGACATGGCTTCAAAAGGAGCCCCTTCATCTTGGGAGTAGTTGGCACTGATCACTGAGTCGTTGCAGTGGTATCCTGTGCATTCCTGTTGTAGAGGGAAAGGCGGAGAGCCCCGGGGAGATGATGTTTTGCAGGAGGGATTGCCAGATGGCTACTTTAGGTCATGGCATAATTAAGGAGTCTTAATCAGGACCATGTCACTAATATTTCTACAAACAGAGCTGTGCTTAGGGCCCATCCTCATCCATCCAAATTCATTTTAAACTCCTTTTCTGGGAAAGTCACGGGGAAAGATAAACCTGGAAATGTAGTTAGATAGAAGGTCAGAAATTGGGATTGGAGGGTGTGAACTCAAAGCCTGGGAGCTTCATAGCAAAAAGCATTCCTCCTGTTGCTTTCATCAAGGATATATTGCCCAGGTATGTCTTGTAGCATGAACATGTGCCAAGTGTCAAGTCTGAGAGGCAGCTTCTAAAACATGCAGATCTCCAGGTCATTCCATGCCTCTTGGATCAAAGGCAACAGCTTGGATGGCCTCTAGCATCAAACTGGGAAGCAGTCCAGGTGCAATGGGATCCCCATGGAAGCAGCGTAGGGTAAAGCAGTAGCTTGAGGCAAAGTTCAGTCTGAAGGCATTGGGTGCGATGCTGGGAAGGGAAGAGGAATGAACACGTGCTCCCAGTGAGCAGGAGTTGGTGGAGCAGCAGCAGACCCAAGTGCAGGCAAGTACATGGATGTGAGAGGGGACCAGCTGGCCTCTGAGCGGTGGTGTCCATGGGTCCCTGATTAGGTCAGCTTTGGAAAGCTGGTAATTGGTTCCAGCAATTACCAGCAGCCCTGAGAACCGCCGCTCAAACTTCAGGAGCCCTGTGACAAATTGAAGCTGACTGCTGGTGAAGGAGTATCGACTTCCCATTCCTAAACAGGGGGGTCATTAGTCAAGAAAAGCATCTTTTAATTACTCGCAGGAAGAAAAGAAAGAAGGGGGGGTGAGGGGAGGAGAAAGATCTTTCCGTATGGATCCTGCAACAACTGCTGGGTTTCTTCCAGAGGTATTCAATATGAAATTTATTGTCTTGGAGGGGAGGGGGGGCATGGGCAGAGTTTGCCTTCGGTTCCTCCTTTGGTAATGTGGGTTTAATTTGGAGTGAGAAGTCAAATTAGAGTAAATCAATGTTGCGACGATTAACCGGGTCTGGGGATGAGATCGGGATTATCCCCCCTAATTGCTACTGATAGTATTTAAGCACACTCTTAAAACATTGATTTGGAGTGGTGTGACACAGGAGTACCCCCTTGGGGCAGAACTGCTCCATGGAGGAAAGTGGGAGTCGGGTGAAGCCAGCCTGCAGGGTCTGCACTGTATTTTGCCTGGGCCTTTTTGTATTGGAATGTAGCTCTCCCACTAGGTCTTTAGCTTTTTGCTGGACACACCTCACATGTTTTCTCCACGTCTGATTCTTGTCCATATGGCTTCTGGGTTGCAGCCTTGCTTTGCCACCATCAGCTTCCCAAGATGCTGGTGGTGTTTTCCAGCTGAGACAGTTGGGAGAGAGGAAGGAGGACAGTGTCATATCCAGGTACCCTCCCAACCATGCTTTTTATCGTCCTGCTCAAGTGATGCTGGCTATGTGTATCAGCTATGGGCAGACCTTCAAGGCAGAGGAAGGGCTCCACCATTCTTTCATCTTTCTGAGAATACTCAACTAGGAAGAACCTCCAACTCCATTAAAAAATGTATTTTTAAGGCAAGGGATGGGAGGAAACTCAGGCAGCCCCAAGCAGCAGCCCTTTAAATGGAGCTTGGAGCACGTGCAGCAGCTTTGCTCAGGTGATCTGTTTGCGCAGCAGTCGCTCTGTTTATCCTGGTTACCAAAGGTGATAAGAAAACAGAGAGCTGTCTGAGAAGCCTGGAGTTAGGAGCTGGCAGTGTTGGGAATTAACTTTCACCTTACAATGTAAGATCCGGTTTGATTCCTCACTCACTAATGAACTGAATTTAATGGTGCCAGCTTGACTATATTTAGCAGACTCCTGCAAGCCGAACCGGAAGCCTGGCTTGCTATTTCAAGGCCAGTGTCAGCTATGCTGAGCGTGCACTGGGGGATAACTGGGAAGCAACTTGGAGGAAAACGATTAAACCGTGTTTTTTTAATTGGTGGAAATAACTATTCCTTCGTTACAGACAGTGCAGATAAAGGGTAAGCCCAGTGAAAGTGAGTAGTTAAGATCCCGGTGTTGTAACCTGAACCGTGTAGGGATGCTGTGTTTCGTTTCTCTCTCCTTTCTTGTTCCTTTTGGCCATCAGATTGCTGTTACAGTCCCGATTCCTGGCATAAGGCCGCAGCGTTACAAATGGGGCCTGGGGGAACATCAGTACCTCTCTATCCACAATTGTCAGGTCTGGTTTCTTCACCGTTCTTGGCCTGATGAGGTCAGTGTTTTGTGCCTTTTGAATGCTCCTCGATGCCTGACACCTTTCCCATTGCCGGGCTGGGGGAAGGGTCTTTGGGAAGAGAAATATAAAAAGGAAAAAAAAAAAAAAACCAACCCAAAAAAGATTTTATTGTGAAGGGCTGACCAGAACCCATCTGCAGTTGGGTGGCATCTGCTCCCCACATGTCACTTCCCTCATTAACAAGCAATTGAATTAATTAAATGCTACTCAGAACACGCATAACAAGCTACCGGCAGTGTCCAAATTAGCACTGATAATCAAGGATGATTTCCTTTATTATCCTGCTAAGTGGTGTGCAGGCTCTGATCTCCCTGTCTGCCCTCATCTATTTACATACCCCCAGCTTCTGCCTTTAGAAACTGAGGTTATCTTACCTAGTTAATTTGCCACGATCACCAAGCATGGCGGATTGATATTCCTGCCTCTGCTGAAGCAAACCCCCTCCTTTCTCCCCCTTTCCTTCCTCCCCAAGCCTGGTCCTTTGTATCTCAAGCTCACTGATAAATTAAAAGCCACCCCTGTGGTCTCTCAAGTGAGTAATAGAGGCAGAAATTTCATTTTGCAACTGGCTGATTTAATGATCCAAAGGGTAATTAATGGCCTGATTATCTTAATGTTAAATATGTCCGGCAGCAATTACTGTGACCTCCCGCTTGTCAAGGTCCAGGCTATGCTCTTCTTTCAATTAAGTTCTCTGGGGCTTAATGGTATGAATAAACTCCTCTGATTCTATCATTCCGGACTCTGAGATTTAAGCAAGCTAGGGGCTCCTTTGGAGTTTTAATCAGCCTGTCTTCTACTTGAGCGATCAGAGTTAACAATTATAACAAGGACAGTTTTAACTTTCTTTCTCTCTTCTCCCCCCCCTTTATATTCTTATTTTATTTTCCTTTTAAGTGCTCGGAGGGCATTTTGTTGGCTGCAGCAGCAGCTTTGCTCGCCCAGTCTCTCCCTATATAAATTATCATGTGAATGCCGCTGCTTTTCCATTTGACAGGCTTAATTAATTGGCAGGAGCGGCCGAAAATGACAGTGCTACTAATTGCAACTCCAAGTCCATTTCTGTCACCACAGCACGCTTGTCAGCGGGCATGCCCCGCTCCTCACCACGGCCGGACTTTGTTGACGTTTTCCATTTCAGTTTTCACATCTCGTCGGGGAACGTGATGGGATGTGATAGCCCAAGATGTGCCGTTGGGTTTTCCAGGCGGGCGGTTTGTGTGCGAGAATGACATTTCCTGCCAATAAAGTTTAGACAGATGGGTTTCTACCGACCCTGCAGCTGCTGGGGGACCTCAGGTTTGACTTCAGAGATCCCAGTGAACCCTCAAAATGGGGGAGAATTGGGGAAGGAGGTGATAAAAAGGGAGGAAAAGAAGAAAACCACAAACCCTACGAGTCATAACTCACTCCTCGTCTTTTTGGTTGCTTGAACGGCGCATCTCCCGCTCTCTGTTAGCTCTGATTTGGACAGTACATATTTCATAAAGATAATGAAGAGAATGCATAATAAGTTATTACTTACAACAGTATTGCGTTTTTCAAAGCGCACGTAAAGAAAGAGACTGATTCATTGCTGCCAGGAAACTTAGAACCTTTCCCCGTACGGCTGTGGGACTGAGCTGATTCTGACATGGGAGATGGCATCCTTTCAGATCAGAGTAATTGTGATTGGGTTTAAATGAAATTAAACAAAAAAGAAAGAAAACAAAGAAATAAACTGTCACTTACCAGCAGGTTCCAGGAAATGCATCTCATAAAAATAACTTAGTGAGGCAAATGAAATGTCAGCTCGGGTGGTGGCTGGTCCGATTTCACCATTTAGAGGCCTCAGCAGCTCAAATGCAGTACTCCAAAGATGAAGGTTAGGAGTAGTACAGCGTGGTTTATTGTCCTTGTAGCTGTCCTTGTCTTCCAGGACCTGGTCCAGGGAAACACTGGGGCCTCTGTGGTGGCTGGGAGATGTCTGGATGTCTAAAACCCAAACCAAACCATCAACAGAAACATCAGCCCTGGTAGTCCAAGTGAATGAGCGCTGTAGATGAAATGCTCCCTGGTTTGATTGCACGTTTCTTGTGTGCAAAAGTGCCTTTGATAAAAACTCAACACTCTGTAAACAGAGCAGCCCAGTTTGCCATTATGAGTGTAATCATTATTCTCCCCATTGCATGTGAAAGAGAAACCTGCAAGGGCAGTATTTCTGTTCACTTCTGAAATGCATTACTTGAAAAACAGAGGTGTAAAAGCCGTGATACTGCTCTCTTCTTTCTAATCTAAATAGTGGAAGTACCACTTGAGTAAGTTCTCTGAATGTTTATGCTGATGTGTATGTATATGCAGCTGGGATGCTGCTCCCTGCATTCACACCTCACATGTAACAGTGCTCTGTGGGTGCTGTGATGTAGTTTGTCATAGAATCGTAGAACGGTTTGTGTTGGAAGGGCCCTGAAAGCTCATCCGGTTCCAACCCCCTGCCATCAGCAGGGACACGTCCCACTAGAGCAGGTTTGGACCCACATGTCCTGTGGTCAGCTGAGATTTCCCATTATCCTGTGTTTATAATGCATCCTTCTCATCTTCCTTACCAACGTCTGCAACCTTCTGGACAGTTTGCCCACATATCGCTGGTGTAGCCTAGAGATTTTGGGGAGAGGAGCCAAAGAAACCCTTACTGCTTTTGTCTCCTTCTCATTTCCTCTGATGTCTGTCATGTGTTGGACTATCCATACATCCATTTGTTGTTCATCCTTTTGAAGAGGACAGAGGAGTCCGGTGTGTTACGGCCTTGTTTTGATACCTGCTCGCTAAGGTACCTTGTAGATAGCACACCAGGATCCTTCCTCAAACCCAAATGAAGATCAGAGTAGTGGGCCAGAGGCAACGGTCAAGCTTTGAATACCGACCTAAAGATTAAAAGAAGGGAAGAGCCTTCAGGGGACCTTGAAGGAGGTGGCAGGCAGCTTTGTTTCCAACAACAGAGGGAAGAGGCAGTCAACAGCAGCTCTGTGCCATTTTCTCACAAGTCCAATGACATTTGGTCTTCTTTATACATCCGAATTGTTTGTGGTCACCCTGCCTCATGAGGTTTCTCAGTAAGACAGGTGATAGAGACTCAAGTGTTTTACCTTAGAGGTACAATCACCTCAAGGTGCCTCGATTCTGCTGTGATTCTCAACAAGTTTCGGTTCTGGTTTTGTGTGCATTTGGCTGTCACACACTGAAAAGCACAAGAGTGAAGCTGAAATTCCCTATAAAGAAGCTGGTGGGCTGTCACACTTCAGGAAAGCCGGGATTGGAGTTCAGGACCCAAGCAAGGGGTTTTGTGGTGCTTATTTTGGTGAAACACCTGAATTGGCCTTAAGTCAGAACTCTGAGATGGGCGAGCACAGCACAAAAGACTAGTTAAATCTAAAAGCCCCACACCAGCGTCAGAAACTTGACAAAGCACTCCTATTTTCAGGCCTTAGCATCTATCAGATCAGTTGGATTTTTACTTGGAGGACAAGAGATACTTCCATGACTCCAGGAGCATTTCTGCTTCAGAAACACAGAAACGGTTAAGCATTTGCAAAGGACTACATTGACATTAGCTGGGCTTACTTGAACCTGTTTTTACATTTACACTGCCATTAAGTTCCTTGCCACTCAGTGTGTTTGTGCATGCACATATCTGCTCCTCCACAGCACCTGAGGAATAAATATGGAGAGTTCCATGTTAAATAGGTCCAGCTGAAGGCAACTGAAGAATTAAGTTTACTCCATAAAGCAGAAGGCTCGTCTAGGAGATGCTCATTAGAGTTCAGAAAGCACTGCACGTTGAGAGCGTGCTTCTGCTGAGGTATTCAACAGAGCTGCTTAACTGCAAGGGCAATAGCCAGCACCTTACCAAGCATTTATTGTGGTATAGAAAGGAAATTTACATGAAACTTTGTCTTTTTATTTGAAAGTTTTCTGTGTACTGGGTGTTTAACCTGTTCTTCTAACCTCATGGTTTAACTAAACACGTAATTCAGGTTGGTTTCTCTATGTGCCATAAGAGCAGTTGCTTTGACGCCAGTTCCTTCCTGGTTTGTGCTACTGAAGCTTTATTGTATCAGTGATTTTTGACACCTCCGCATGCCTTTTCTGCTATTAAGAGATATATAAACCAGTTGTGTTGTATTACGAGAGCAGGCTGCTACTGGTTATGCTGAGAGGGAGGAATCGTCCTCCTCATGGTGCCTTTTTCCTAGCCTTAACTGAGACAGGATGCTTTGGGAAGGTTGTGTTGCATGGGCAGCAAGCTATTGATGGCAGTGGTTGCATTCCTTCATCTTCCTGCATTGTTTTTGACCATTTCAGCTGTTTTTGGAGGGTGTTTGGATAGCAGCAGGGAAAAGAACATGCCTAAAACCAGTGTTGATGAGGTTTAACACTACTTGAAAGAAAGGCAATGCCTTGCCATGCTACTGGTGGCTTTGCTGGCCGGTGACACTAGGCACAGAAGCAGCAGCATGCCGTGGCTACAGAACCTGCAGGGCTCCATAACAGTAACTGTGACCAACTTTCAGTTGTGATTCTTTTCCTCCTTTGTTTAAGGCTGAGCTTTGTTTCGGGCTCTGCAGGAGGCTGGTAGCCTCTGGCAAGGGACTGGGGAGATAAGACTTCAGTAAGATAACTAAATGAAAAGGGCAGCAGTGAAAAGATGGTGCTTGATATACACATCAGCCCCAAAGCAGTGTACCCACCGCTCTCAACTATTACCATTTGTGAGAGGCAATGCACTTCCTGCTGGATTTTCAGATGTGCAGGGGCTGGTAGGGGAGCCAGCAGCAAAGCCCTGAAAGAGAAGAGTGACCGGAAGAAATAAGACCACCATCACTCCAGCTTTAAAGTAATTAAATAGCAGGCTAAAATGTGTTGAGGTGAACACAGGTGACGAATGGGAGCCTTTAGAGGGTAGGAATTAGAGTGAGATGAAATGCCTCGCTGTGCCTATTAACTAGATTGTGCAGACAGTGCAAAGTCCTGTTGCTGGAGCACTTTTTGTGCGAGGCTGCAGAGATGTATGGTAGTGAGAAGAAGCCATCTCTTAATAATTGGTAAGCCTCAAAAGGTATGGATAGGATAAGCTTCAAAAAGTCTTCATGCTGAACAGATGATTATGTCATGGCCTAGAAATCTCCCAGCTAACTTTTCTTTTTCCCCAGAAGATTTAAATTTTCCTGGTTTCATCCAGGTCGGGATCTCCAAGTGATGTTTTTAATGTATTTTCACTTCTCTGCAGCACCAGCTGGACTTGGGAGACCAAGTGCGCTCCGAATTAAATCGCCATCTCGGTTAACAGCTTTAAGGCTCCTCCACGAGTGGAAAGGATAGGATTGTGTCACTTGTGTGCTAAAACTGAAGGAGATCTTCAGCCTCCAGCTTGAGATAATATCTGGAAGTTGACTTTTTTCCTTTCTCAAGGGGCAGAAATTTGCAGCTCTAATCCTTGGCTAATTGCATGCATGTGCTCCTGTCTGAGCCTCTCCAGACCAGATTGCTTTGGCCACTTGCTTGACTTCCACCACTGAGACCAGCCATAAATAGATACCTGAGATTGCTCGGATTGGCCTGTTGCATTAAGGCAAAAAAAAAAAAGGTGATGGGGCAGGAATAAGCAGCTATAGAAATCACAATTATTTGGACTCTTATTGAGGAGAAATAGAAGCTTTAATGGATTTAAATTATTATTGCAATTGCAGTTTTTAGAAGTAGGATCACAGAATCAGCCAGTTTGGAAAAGACCTTTAAGCTCATCCAGTTCAACCATTTCCCAGCACTGATAAGGCCACCACTAACCCATGGCACTGAGGGCCTCAGCTACACTGTGTGTGAACACTTGGAGGTATGGTGACTAGCACTGCCCTGGGCAGTTCCAATGCTGAGCACCCTCTGGGGAAGGAATTGTTCCTCAGCTCCATCTAAACCTTCCCCAGTGCAGGTTGAGGCCATTTCCTCTTGTCCCATCCCTTGTTCCTTGGAGCAGAGACTATCCCCCCTCACTGCAACCTCCTTTCATGTAGTTATAGGGAGCAGGGCGGTCACAACTGCAGTTTTGGTTGGTATAGATGCACCTATGGACACCATCACCAGTGGAAGGGTATTGGTGTAGGTCAGTGCTTGCTTTCTCTGACATTTTTTGGGTGAAGACAAGGATTTACTGGTGTGTCCTTCCAGTGTGCACACTGCATTGATCCACATAATGCAGATAATACATGGGCTCCAAGGAAATGCCCAGTCCTCTGCTTGTGCATGGGATGACTGTCATACAATCCTAGAATGATTTGGGTTGGAAGAGACCTTAAATCTCATCTGATTCTACAGGCAGGGTCACTTTCCACTAAAGCAGGTTGCTCCAAGCACTCACCATCTATGTGAAGCTGGATGTGGGTTTTCCTTCATGCAGGTAGGCTGTAAAATACTGCTGAGTTTACATGTTAAAGGGCCACAGGTGAAAAAAAGAGGTGTGGAGGGGACAACAATCCCATACCTTGAAATGTAAGTGGGGTAGAGAGCTGTGCAGAGATTAATTCACTTTATACGTGTCAGAGTTTCACTTCATACTAGCTTTACGCTTTTAAGCCAACCTCATTGCATGGCGTATTGCTTTAGGGCAAGTTAATTACAGCCAACAGAGGATTTAAAATTGGGGAAGGGGAACATTTCTTAATTATGTGATGGGATTTCTTTTTGATTCATGTGCTTTCAAAACTCAGTCTGTGTGAAGCCCCTTGCCTGTAGCTGATCAGACCTGAGACCAGGATAGCCACGGGTAGCTGGCACACAGGTTTGATGGTGCCTCCAGGAAACATGCTGTGATGCTGCTTAAAGGTCTTGCCAAAGGTCCCTTTGAAATGCCAAGTATCTGGTTTGTATGAGTGATGGCAGTTCTGTTACAAATAAGTCACTGGTATTTTGAATTAAGGACATAGTGTGGTTTACAGGGGGCTTAGGGTGTTTGTGGGGCATGTGGAGGAGCAGGGGAGGCTTTAGGAATGCACAAAATGAGCAACAGGAAAGCACAAGATGGGAGAAGAGCATTCAGAAAGTCTCTCTTCTGATCACGTTTTGGGACTCGTGAAATTAATATATGTCCAAATGCAATGTTTTAGTTGGCATTTGTTAATGGAGCCAGACAGCTCATTTATTCATAGAACTGTAGAATGGTTTAGGTTGGAGGGGACTTTACAGCTCATCCAGTCTACAGACAGGGACACCTTCCATTAGAGCAGCTTGCTCCAAGCCCCTGTGTCCAACCTGACATTGAGCACTGCCAGGGATGGAGCATTCACAACTCCCTTGGTCATCCTATTCCAGTGCGTCAGCACATATACTGGATATCAGTGTGTGGGTTAAAATGTGGAATAAGAGAGGAGAGGGCATGAGATGTCCTGGTATAAATTTTACTGTAGTCTTCAGAAAGGATGTTTCTGTAGTGCATATACCCTTCAGAAAAGGGCCAACATCAACCCAACCTACAGGAGAGGCTTTCAGGGTAAAGCAAAAGATAGTGGAGACAGCTCAGGAGTAATAAAGTAGTAAAAAGGCCTGAAACTGGTTTTATTTTATTTGAGATACATAACTCGGGGTAAACAGGCAGACCTTCTTGACTTACAGAAAGGGGCAGGGTACACCAGAGCAAGAGCAGGAGGAGGGGAGTGGGATGCAGTGCCTGGCTCCCCTACAGGGAAACTGGTTAAGCCTCCAGTTAATCATGAGACTAATTTGTCAAGCAGTATTTAATGGACACTTTATGAGTATGTACGTGGGCAGGGTAGCTTGTAAATTTGGATGCACCTCTTTTCTCTGACAGCAGTTAATACCTGTGCTGTTTGCTAATGTACTTGGAGAAGTCTTCTCATGGTGCTTGTGATTGGTCTGGGCTCTTCTCAGTCAAAAAGAAATGACAAAGCAGAGCAGGATTTTTGCACTTACAGTCAATGTAGCGCTGTTGTTTTCATGCACATTGAGGAGTTGTAATTTGCTTTTACATGGGCCCGTTGGTACCGCTCAGTGCAAGGCAGCAGACTAAGGTAGGTTGGATCGCAAAGTAGGTGCTCATGTCTAAAGTGTCTGTGCTTGTGGCAGGGGGTTGGACTAGATGACCTTTAAGGTCCCTTCCAAACCAAACCATTCTACCATTCTATGATCTACACGTGTGTATTGGTCTGGAGCAGAAGGCAGTAGTTTGGTTCATGAGATGGTCCATACGTACTGGTTTCTTTTTGAAGAAACCAACTTGGAAGCTCCACATGTACCCAGTGTGCTCCACAGTCTACTTGAAGGGGCCAACCCACGGTGCTTTGAACCTCTTGGATAGTTGGGAATGTTTAATTCAAAGGAAGAGGCTCATTCAGTTCAAAGTAATGCCCCTGGATCATTAATATAAAGGGTCCTTGGCACCAGCTGCTCCAACCTGTACATCTGCTCCTATTGCACCTCTGTGTTTGCTGTTGTAAGGAAAGCCTTTTCCACCAAAAAGCATGACCCAAACCCAGCAATCAGCTCTCAGTTGAAGTGCTTGCTTCTAGGTTTCCTTAGGGGATTCAATATGATCTGGGGGCCTTTTGCTAATGTCTGATTCTTGCTGGCCTCAGAGTATTTGGTTCTGGGTTTATAATGGAATCTTAACAGTGCAGTTTCCTCTCAGGTGTGTGTACTTCCCGACTATGTATTTATCAAGCAGAGCAATATGATGTATAAAATGCATAAAATGGGAAATATTCTTTTAAATAGGTCTGTAGTGCCCTTTCACTATTAAACATTCAGGAAAACTAGTTCCACTACTTAAAAACATAAGGAAAAATCTGGAATATGGGGTTCTAATCAGGAGGATATTGGGTAGCAGTTTGTAAAGCGTGTAAATAAAGCTTAGCTCATTTATGGGGGCATCTCAAGCTTCAGTTAAAAATGTGGTCTTTCTTTAAGCCAGAACTACATCAGCAGTATAAGTAGGATAAGACTCACAGTAATTCGGCTTGATGTAGGGATGTCAAACTAGAAAGGGGATTTGGGAGAAGGGTGGTATGAAAGATTTCAAGTCCTCAGTGACCGTCTTCAGGAGGAGATTGAGGGGTTAATGCAATGATGATGATCATGGGGATGGAGGCACTTGCAGGCGTTTGGAGGTGATGCGCTGCTTGTGAAAATGGGGTCTTGTAGTTCAAGCAAGTGCTCCTAGGAGTAGGGCATGTAATTGAGAGGAAGCATTTGGACCAGTTACCTTAAGCTGCACAATCATCTCCCAGGCAAAGCAATGAATCCCAACCACGAGTAAATACATGATGGGGAGCAAGGCAAGGGACCAGATGATCCAGGCAGCCTTTACTTTGTAGGATCTCTGATAAGGAATCTCGCAGCATTCAGCAGCTAGAGCAGGTTACTTAAATATTTCTTCCTGTTCCATGTTGAGTCCTCGATCACTCCAGAAATCAACTGAAATCAAGATCTAATTCCAGTGCTTTTTCCCCCCATGTCCCCTGCTCCCCTCTTGCATCCGCTGCGTGTCCATTTCTGTAAGTTTTCCCTGCAGAACAAACCTATCATTTTTCACCACAGGATATTTACAGCTTCAATCAGTGCCAAATTCAATTGGCTTCTGATCTCATTGCTGGAAGTTATAGATGCAGATATTATTTGCACTGTGGTTAATTATGGAGCAATCAAACTTTGGCTTTTCCACTGTAATTTCCTCTGCCAGCTAATTTAATTAATCACCCCCAGCTCAGCTCTTCCAGCTGCGACCGGCAGGGTCATTAATTAGACATGTGGTGGTAGCTCATAGACCAGTTCCTGTTAAGGGGCTGCTGCCCACTTGATCTCTAAGGGAGCAATAGCTTTTTTCAAAGCATCCAGACAGGATTCGAGGTGGCTGCCAGGTTATTGTATTCCTCAGAAGAGATTCCCAAAGCATGGACTGCAGGCAAACAGCGGGATTACTGGGACTGGCCATGGTTCAGCAAGGCAGGGCTGGGATCCATGCATTCCCCACCAGGATGTGTTTTAGGGTCTGACCCAGCAGTTCTTCATGGTGCATCTTTTCTGGTCTGGTCCAGGAACTAAAAAAGAAACCCTTAGGAACTTGATAGTCCTTATCTTGATAGACAGTACCTTGATAGGCCAACTTGAATTGCCAGGTCACATCAATAATAGGAACCTTCTTTTCCACTATAAGAGCTGTACAAAGTAACCAGCTGTGTCTGTCACATTGTTTGGATCTTGGAATAATCCGGAATTGTTTCTTTCTGAGGGTCCAACCTTTTACAATAGACAGAATGGATTCATTTACTTACAGCTTCAGTATCTCATCCTGAACATTAGCAGCAAAGGGCAACTGATTTGGGACATGTGATGGCCCAACCTGTAGCCCTGGGAAGTCGAGCATTTGCTGGGAAGACAGCAGATCCTTTCTTAGTCCTTGCTCTTGCATGGTCTGCTTGATAGCCAGCAGTAATGTCAGTCATTGGGTTCTGCTCTGCACCTGAAATATCAAAGCATCCTCCAAAGCCACCATGTTCTCAGCCTGCAAATACAGTTGTATGCATTCTTCATTGCCAGGATCATCTTTACCCTCCTTGGAGCACCAGGAAAGGCACTGATGTTACCATGAGAGCACACACTGGATGTTGAAGTAAGCTAAGAAAGCTGAAAATCACCCTCATAGCTGTAGCTCTCAGGCAGCATTTTCAACAGCATATGACAGCTAGCTAGTTCTACTGCACTTGGATATCACACTTGTTGCCGTGCTGTCATTTCTAATCAGTGCATCTGTCTGCCAGCAGTAATCGCTGATGGATTAGTTGGAGACTCCCCCACTTCTTTTCAGAGTAGACAAACTCTGCTCAAGACAACTGTTTTAATCATCTGGGGTCACAAAGCCTCCTTTCAGGCTCCTCTGTCCAAAGCATCCATCAACCCTGCCTAGAAATTAGGAAACTGAAGATAAAACAATCAGTTCTCTTCACCACTGTAACTGCCTTTTTTCATAGCAAAACAGCATCTTGGGTTCAGGGGAGCTCTCCCCTTCTGATGCATCCCTCCATTCAAAGGTATCATACCCTTCACTGGTGGCTTCTTTTCTTCCTTCTGTCTCTCGTAATAATCCCTTAGTCTGAGCTGTTTTGGGAGGATGCTTTCAATACAGAGTCCCTTCCTTGCTTGCAGTCAGGGAGAGCTTTAGGGATCCTCACAAAGATGCAGTTCAGCAGCTGTTTCAGGGCGGAGGAGTCACATCTTGAAGCTTCTACCACCACACTAGAAGATTGTTGACATGTTATTGCCATCAAAGCCCTGAATAAGAGTGGTAATGGATAAGAAGCCAGCCTGTCTCTTCAGAGAAGCTCCACACTTTGCTTTGGAGCAAGAGTTACTACTTGTACTCGACATCAGTGCTTACAAACTTCAGCAGGGAGCAGCCAGATCCCCATGCTAAGAACACTCCTTTTGGATAACCTTTCTCAGCTTGAAGTTGATAGTCTCATAGCTGGAAATGCTGCCACAGAAAGGAACAGATCCCCCGGGGATCTTATATCTTCATCTTAAAAAGGTGCTGTTAAATAATTTGCCACCCAAAAGTCGACCAACGCCAGCATTAACTAGACCACTACGAAAACCAGTTCCTCGATGAAGAGAAGCAGCATCTAAAATGCCTAAATAACCATCAAAAATAACCATCAGTGTTCTTCTATAGGCAAGCTGGGAAATTAGTTTGGTTTTGCTCTGCAGAAATGAGAACTGCACGTGGTCTGGATCAGCAGCTTGCAATCACCATGTGCTACTGCTACCGCACCTACTCATGTCACTTGGCTTTGTTTTATTTGAGCCATAAATACCTTAAATCTTCCCAGAGCCATTGCCTGTCTTCTGCAGGGACTCATCATAGTCCTGCCAGGCATTCATCAAAGCTTCCAGAGAACCACCACGTTAAGTATTCCTCAGCTCCTTATCAATCAAACAGTTTACTTAGAACTTTACTTTCTCCTCCTGAAGTAATCAAAATGTGATATTCCACAGATTGCAGGAAATCGTCGCTGCTAATCCATCACATGAAACAGGCATCATTTGGGCATCGGAAGAGCATTAAATGTTTAAATAAGCAGGAGCCAGTCAATGAGAGAGTCTGTTAACTGCTCCAAATGACAGGGCAGCAGAATGTTTGGATCACAGGTATGCTGGGAATCACAGCACAGACCTTACAGAGCAATGGGGCATCTGCATTCTGCAGCGGGCACAAGGTTTTCTGTGTTCTTCACGCTATTGCTCAGATATTCAAAAGGAATACATAAGCCAGCAGAATAGCATGAGGTGTTTGTAGCTTAAGGTGCAGTATGAAGCTTATTCAGCTCTATGTAAAAAAGGGTCCACGAGATAGAGACTTCACCGCTTTCTTACAGCCTTGTTTTCTACTGTATGAGCTAGTCATAGCTTTAGATGTAGCTTGTCCATTAATGATGAGAGAGGGGAAAAGAAGTCATATTTAACCTGTAGGCTTGAGCAAAACATACTCATTTGCCATCTTCAGTTCTTGAAATAACTGCTCTGATAGTAAATGCAACGGGCAGGCCCCACATGATGAGACTGTCTGGTGTAGACGTGTGTAAGATGTTTCACTAGTTCTTGAGAGGTGCTGAGGGACTTGAGTCCACCTTAAACTGTGAAAGGTGATGAGGAGACTTCTCTCAGTCACTTCTCGGGGGGGAGGAGTAAAGGTCTTCTTGTGAGTATTAAGATCCTCTTGTGATCTGACAAAGCATCACCAAAATAGATGTTGAGTCGTGCTGGAGCAAGGATATGACCTATGTGTACTCCCAGCCCTCAGTTCTTTCCTCTCCTATTTGAGTCAAGTTGCATTTTAAACTGATTTCTCCTCCTAGCAGTAATGATGTGTTATACTATTTCCCTTCACTTGCCATTGTAAGGCAAGCTCTTCATTTTCAAGGGGAATAAATACTACGTGGAGTTTTGCTCTAATCCAGGGGTGCATCTTCTCTTCACAATAGAAAGACCTATTGTAATTAGAGTGTAAGGCCTCTTTTAAAAGGGTGACTGGCAAGGGGAAATTAGCAAGACTTGAGACAGTAATTATCAGCCCCTGAAAATAGCAAATCAAGCTGTCCATACCAATATCCCAGAGGAAGGAAAGTGCCCCAGGAGCCATGGAGAGGGGTTAGATTAGAGCCGCCTGGGCGTGAGCCCTCTGAGCTGCGGAAGGTGCTGATTGGAGTTGTCAGGTTTGCTGTTGTTAGAAGCTCTCCTGCTATAAATACAGCCCAGCCACCCTCATCTTAAAAAGCTCCTTAAACCTTCCTTTTTTTCCCCTTCCGCCGCTTCAAAACCACACGGGCTGATAGTCCAAATGTTTGAAATAATTGGATTCTGCATTCTAATTCATCTGTAAAGTATTCGTTGATTAAATTAGCCTAATAGATATTATTTCTTACATGACTGCATAATTTCATCCTGATTGGATCACTATGGCACTAACGAGTCCCCCCATTTAGTATTGACTTGAGAATCACAGAAGGCTGGAGATAACTATCATCTTGTTTCCATTTTATCCTTTCCCAGGCTAGAAGTTAAACTGATTTATACTACAAAAGCCATACAGCTGATGCTCAGGTAACAGTTGTATTTTAGTCTTCGAGGGGGAAAGAAAACATTGGTTTATATCATGTCGAGCCCTTCTTGTATTTACCCAGTGGGTTGTTCTGAAGCAGAAAGATTAACTGACCATTTAAATCCCTTTGGGGGGAAATGGAAATACTTTTAAATAAAAGACATTTTATTATCCCATCAAAACAGATAGGCACATTGCAAATGAACCTCATAAGGGCTGCACGCACTCAGGGAAACGAAAATCCTCCTTTCAAGATAATGTTTCAATGAAAGCAGTTTTAGCCTCTATTAGGGGGAGTTTTTTTCTTTGAGCTGCAATTTGAGTGTAACCAAGAGAAAGGAAGAGGAAAACAAAATTGTTTTTAGTTTCACACTAAACGGAAGCAGATCCTTTTCTCCTAAGTAAGAAGAAGCTACCTTGGAGTCCTGCTCATCTGCCGTAAGGACGATGGATTCATGCAACTAACCGACCTTCTGCAAATATGGGTTTTGTTGGGAAGGGGTTAACAGCACGATTGGCTCCTTCCCCTGCCCCAGTGGCTGGAAACAGCTGGTGGGTTTTGTATAGGGCCGCTGAACTGAGCAGTCAAAAGGAGGTTTTGGCAAACACTCAGCCTGCCGGGGACAAGAAGAGGTGGGTCAACTCAGGAAACCGTTTTCATGAGCAAACGGGGGGAACAATGCTGGCTCAGCAGGAACAGAAGGGAGACCCGCTCCCACTGAATAGCTCCCCCCCAAAAAAGCCCCGCTCAAAAGGAAGAAGGTCCATTCGCTTCTGGGAATCCAATAAATTGTTTCAGGAAGTGGAAGTCTGTCCAGGCTAATGGAGCCGTGATTGACGGGTGGTTCTCATTACGGCGCCCATCAGGGGACAAAGTGAATTCCAATGTTATTTAAGAGGTTAAGTAGAAATAAGATGCAGGTGACAGCCCAAGGCTTGAGGCATCGTGCACTGCTCCTCCTGAGGTTTCTTTTGTGAAGAGGCTCTGCAAAACCTGAAATGAGTGGGGCAGGGGCAAGTAAAATTTGGTCCTACCATGACTAAAGCTGAGCTTATCTGACTGAACAGGAGAGGGAATGGGGAGGTGAAGGTTGCTTTGGTGATCCCTGCATTAAGGGAAGTCTTGTTCCTTCAGTCTGCCTTCCAGCATGGGCTACCACGTCCCGATGCTCTCGGGCATCCCGGTGAACAAGGAGGAGAGCAAAGCACTGTGAAAGTCTATGGTGGTTTGTTCTTTGTGGCATGAGCTCAGAAGTTCCCATAACCTGTTTCCTGAGCCCCAACAAGAGCGTTCAGTAGCACTTGGAGCCAAAACAACTACAGTTATAGGACATTTGTCTGCTACTTGTGCTCTGAGGTCTGAACCTCGGAAAAGGAAAATACCAGTGACTCGGGTTGCCTTGTGTTCCTGACCACGAGACATCTGTGTTTTGCCATAGGTTACAAAGCTGAAACTAAAGTCTTGTTTGTAGCCTTGCTCGGCAGAAAATGAAGGCAAACTTGCTTTGCAGAGCATCCAAAATGCAGTGTTGCTTGCACAGACTGTAAGATGTGGATTAGCCAGAGGTTTAAAGTAGATCTGGATGTATGCTGAAGATGCTAAACCATACAGACTATTTATTTCTCCCTGCTTCTGTATTGTTGCTTGTTCTGAATGCCCAAATAAGCAGTCTTGGCACTTGTGGATGTCATGGGGTGGGAAGCTGAAGGATCTGCTCTTGAGTCACGGTACTGATAGAATATTACATGGTGCATGGTCAGACACGAGGATGTAATTTAACCAGGAAGTTCACGGCTGGCTTGTGAGTGACAGTGAAACTCCCAAGTATGATGTGTGTAATAAATCTGGTTCAACATAGAATTAATGTGATACTCAAAATGACTATTTACCATTTGAAGTTCAGACATGACTGTGTACGAGAAGTAAATAGCAGTGCACAAGGCATTGGGGAAGGAGACTTAGAGGGGAGAGGAAAAGTACCTGCTTGCATTGTTTCAGTAGTGCATTCCCAGGTAATGCTAATGAGAATTGCACTTTAAATGCAGGATTGATTTGTGATGGGATCAGCTCTAAAGAGTACATTTGTGGAATGATAACCTGATTGGTGCCGCTGCCTCTTGAAGGGCTGAAGGGGTCTAATTGGCATATAACGCACTATAAATTTATTAGCAGCTTCTGCTTTCCCATTGGCAGACCTTCTCCTGCTAACCACCAGGAAATTACCAATTTTCAGGAGTTAGTCACTCAAGTCGCACTGCGTCTGGGTTTTAAAAGGAAACCTCCATTGCTGCTCACATAAATCCTGGCTTAGAGCTTGTACATCAACAGCCCGCTGGAAACCGGTCACTCATGTAGCAGACAACTTGAACACCGTGTGTTTACTGGACAACTTCTACCCTCCTTGGCTTCTTCTCCTTCCCACCTCCTTGCTGCAGACCCAAGTCGCACAAAGACCATTAAGAGGTAACTAATCAGTTTGGCAGCCCTTGGGCTGCAGCTGCCACAAACCAGAAATTACAGTTAGTTGGCAGTTCACATTCA
The DNA here is from genome assembly GCA_032466535.1 of Forpus xanthops. Lineage (NCBI taxonomy): Eukaryota > Metazoa > Chordata > Aves > Psittaciformes > Psittacidae > Forpus > Forpus xanthops. The sequence goes on along the minus strand of JASSUY010039227.1, from coordinate 24,079 downwards.
GGGCTTTGATGGTACTTATTGATACGTTCAGCCCTGGGGCATATCAACCAGGAGAGGACATACCCACTATTCCTGGGCACAATAGGAATATTCAGGAGCCGATGTAATTATTTCAGTGATTTCGCTTTTAAGATGGAGTCACAAATTAGAAAATAATATTCACATGTTTCTCCTAATTGGTAACAGATTAAGGGTGGTTTATCTTTTTTAAATCATTTCCAAGTGCGGCCTGAAGAGGGATTTGCAGGGAAGTAGCTGGAAAAGAGAGGGCACTTACGCACTGAGAGCACTTGGGCAAGAGGCTTTAATACTGGCACATGGCTTTTCAATCCCTGCACACCTCTCTCCAGAGGTGCTCTCCAAGCAGAGCTTGCTGTCACTTTTGGAAGCGTCTCTGGTGTGGATTTTCTTTGCTGTCAGGTTTTATGTGGGTTTCCCACTGTTAAGCACCAACCATATGGCTTGTAAATCATAAAAGCCTAAAGGTTTGCGAGTGATTAATAGGCAGAGGTGCACAATTAGAAAGGCCTCAGCAGTACTTGAGCACTCACGGGTCTTTTGAAAGCTGAGTCCATTTCTAGTCTCACCTTTTGGGACACATTTGGCCAGCTCCAGTGTTGCATGTCCCATTGTTGAATATACACAGGAAAAAAAAGCATTAAGGTTTCATTTCTTAACCACAGAGGAAACTCCATGGATTTCTGTGGGCGTTTAACTGCTGAGGAGTTCTCAAGTCTTTTTTTAGTCTTAATTGCTCAAGTTAATTCTTCACCTTCGCTCTTTCAGACGTGTGAGCTGGTCTATACCAACAGCCTTTTATTGCCGTTAGAGAAGCATCAAACCCCTGCAACCCACTGAAACTGAGGTAGAGGGAAATCCCATCATTTGCTGAACGGAGAGAATTCCTCAGGAGATGTAACTTGGCACGACAGGAATTGTGTTAACTAAATAAAAAGTCGTTAAAAACAGAAAAGTATGATGAGTTTTGTATAGTCCTTAGCATCAGTGAGATGTTCGAGGCAGCCAGAGTAGCTCTGGTGGAACCACCGCTACAGATGGCATAAGTGAAACAGGCAAAGGTATGCTGGTGAAGAAGGGAAGATGTGTTGGAGAGGAAGAGGAGGGAGTGGAATGTGTTGGAATTGTTGATGGGATGCTGCAAGGGCAAGTGAGCAGAGGGGAGAGGTCCCTATAGCATCTGAAGACCAAGGGTCATAGGAGTGTTGTCCACAGGGATGATCTGCTTTCCAACCCTCTAGACCTTCAGCTGCAAATGTGCCTGCCTTGCACTACTGACTTGTGCAGCACAAGCATTTGTTTTATTTGCTTGCTGCTTGCTCCAAATGTGTTTTTCTTCACAGTCTGTGCTCAAATACAATGCTTATTACTTGTGTTTTTCTTCTTTTATGTCTTACATAAATTCAGTGTAATGTTGGGTTTTTTTTTTCCCCAAATACTCCAAGAAGTACCATCTTATTGCTTCTGCTGGAATTAAGGTATCAAAGCCCCCTGAAAGGGATTTTGGTTTTCTTTGCAAACCAAACGGTGGGAGTTATTGGTAACAGAGGATCAAAATTGTCAAGAAGATTTCGGAAGGTCTTTGTGAAGCGTTGTAATCAGACTGTCCTCTTCCAGTTCCTGATCCTCACAGAAAGATTGAGTTCCCCGTCTGCAGCCCACAACATGTTTTTTCATTTTGGATCATTGAAGCCACCTTTGTGTACTAAAGCAAGCTCTCATTTGAGATCTCTTTAATGTCTCTGCTGCAAGTTTGTCAGCCCTTTGGGTAGACTGGAGGATATCCCCCCCCCATCTCATTATTTATAAGGCATTGGTGCACTCATAGTTACGCTGCTTCTCCACTTCACAGCATTATGAGCCGAGGAAAAGCTCCATTTCACTTCTCTCATCTGTTTATGATGTGATACGTTCCAAAGCAGATCACATCAGCGACTGTTATGGTATCCTTAATGCGCTGTGATAGTCGCATCACGGGAGGAGCCACTGGGAAGCACATCGCTGATGTACATCCCTGTTACATGCCACATTACTCAGGCTCGGTGGGAACCTCACTTGGCTAGCTCGCTCTGTCTCTCACCTGGCACAGATTATTGAGATTTATGCATTGGAGTATTTGTATGTCACTCCCTCCTCCCCTCAACACTGTACAAGAGCTTCCTCTGGTAAGAATATGAAAGCAGAAGCCCAGTTTGGGGTGGAAATAGACATGAATAACCAAGAACACAGATGACCTTGATTTCCACTAAACCTTTCCTAGCAGTTAATTTTTAGTAGCATTCAGACGTGTTCAAAACGAATGCCATGTTTTGTGGGAAAATGGAATTTTCATACTTTTTCCCTTAAAAAAAGGATTAAAAATCTGGGGTGATTTCTTGAGCTATATTTAAAATGCCGTTGCATTAAGCATTGCCTTCCTGTAAGAGAAAATTAGTGTTAACAAATTGCAAATTAACAGGATCTTCTAACCTGAGTGAACGTATATCAAATTGTAAATTGAAGTTTCCAGTCTGTGTTTAGGTACTAGCACAATGCAATTTGATTTATGCACTTAAGACATCAGGTTAAGTATGGTTACCCATGAATAATGAAAGGCATTAGATACTTGTTTGCAATTACGGTTCTCTGCATATGTATGTATTATTGCAAACAAGCAAGAAGCAAATATACTCCTTGGGTTTAGGATTCCCAGGGAACTGTTGTAGATCAGCTATTGGCTTTTCTAGTATTGAGTTGCACACCCAAGAGACTGAAGCAGTTCATGTATGTATCTAGAACCACACAGTGATAACTTATTAGCCAGGTTTTGGTAGCCAGGGCAATGGTGTGGTTTGGTTTAAATTCTACATGGATGCTATACGCTTGTACATCAAATATCTGGGTAAAAGGAACCAGATCAGGAGCTCCATGGTTTTTATGGTCAGCAGAGGGTGGATGAAAAGGAGTGATCTTTCCTGGCTGTTGTATTCCAGATTCTCATAAGGTCTCTCCTTGCGCATCTTACCGGAAACCCATCTTCCTTCACCGTTCACAGTGCGTTTTCAGTTGTTTCCACCAAGCTAAGTGTTCCAAATCCTGAGAGTTCACCATTGTCAGTGGGTTTTTCCTCCTGAACATCGCTGGCAATGCTCTTAGAAAAATTCTGGGGCTTTCAGGGTTAGTGGGAAAGTACAATTTGTGGCATTCTTCAAGCTTTTTGTTAAATCTTTAGGGACTGTTTTCATTTCACACAGTAGCACGGAACAAAAATGCTTGGATGTGTATTGAGAAAAGACCTACCCAGCTTGCAGGGCTTACAGTTGTCGCACAGTCTTTATTCTCAATAAGCCTTTCCTTAGCATCAGCAGCATTCATTGCCATTTTATGTCACTAAGCTTTTGCTTAAACTTTATATGGAGGAAACCTCAGGTGTAATATATTTCTTTGAGTACATGTTAAAAATTATTAGATTGTGTGTCTTGCAATGAAAACATAACTTTGCTGCAATTTGACATCAGAGCCCACAATTGCAGGGTATTTATCTAAAGAGCCTGAAGTCAGTAAACCTTGATGTCTTGGCCAGGCTAGTAATTAATGTTGTGCAGTGGTAAATCCTGCAGTTGCCTTAACACCTAAGGGAGACCTGCTGCTTGCCCTGTGGCGTCAGTGGAAGGCTAGCCTACAAGTGCAGAAGTAGCAGCTATTTTGGAGCCCTGCATAGGAGGATGCTGTCAGAAGAGAGGGCAAAGAAAGTGGAGGAGCTTCGCTGAATCTGAGTTATGGTATTGGTAAGTGAAGACATGGTTAATTTGAGAAGCACATTCAGCTCTGCGTGTCTGAGCGGTCTCTGTCTGTCATGCACAGTAGGGCTTTTTGGTTTACCTTTAAACACACAACTATTAAAGGAAATGTGGCAAGTGTGTTAGTAAAGCTAATGGTAGAGAAGATCCTGACCTGTGGGCTGCAGAAAACAGCTCCCCAACGGTGTGGGGCCTTTGGACATGCTCCTGATGGGAAGCCGCCTGTCTTTTGGGACTGGTGATTTCGTTTGGTTGCCCGAATAGGTCTGATGGTAGAAGTAACTTAAGTTTGGCATGTTTTTATGGCCCTGAGTTGTCCCTCTCTGCCTGTCTTCACTGGCAGACAAAGCACTGCAGGTTTAACAGTGGGGTGAACACAGTCCTCAGCCACATAACTTTCCCCCAAATCATTTCCAAGCTGGGTTATTATGCCAGAGAGCCTTGGACCGGCATCCAAGGCGAGACATGGGCTGTCTTATCTGTGGCTTTCCTATAGGGCTGGTCTTCATCCGTCAGGGATGTTTAACTTGTAAGAAGTAATAAGCTTAATAGGTTGACTTTATTTAATTATTAATGATCCCTTTCTGTCCTTCCAGCTCATAAAACACCCCGTAGGTTGGCAAAACACTCATAATATTGATCAGGAGCCAGAGAGATATTTATTTCCTCTTTGCCCTGGCGCACATAAATCCTGGTCCCTTTCCTCGGCAGGAGGGATTTACAGTGGGCTGTTTCTTAAAAGCTTTTCGTAATTAAGGAATAAATACCCATCAGTCTTTGTTTGCTGTCTGGAGCCCTCTTGTTTGCCAGGGACCTATATATCCCCGGTGGGCTTGTGTGCCTTCCCCCTTAGCAACGCAGCCAGGGAGAGAAGGCATGCATGCTAGGAAGCAGTCAACTGCTAAGCACTTACTTTGCAATAGAGTGGGGTCTTCTCCTGCAGAGAGAGGAAGCCCCTGTGTTTTCTCAGCATATTGTTCCCAGCTCCTCTTCCATGCCTCTCCTCCCAGTTCCTGCTTTGCTTGGGGCAGGAAGACACTTTGGAAATTCCTTGCTGCTAGCCCTTTCTTCTCGCCTCCTCTTCTTCTCCCCCCTTTGCTAGTTGCAATTAAAAACATCATGGACTTGCCCCAACATTTCAATCCCGTTGTCTTCTGTTCCCCATCCCTCCCCCCAACCCCAGCACTTCTCTTTTACCCATCCCAACATTGCATTGCTGACTCTGTCCAAAGCCATGCAGTTTGTGGGATGCACCCGATGGTCATCGCAAAGGAGTTTGTTTAAACATCCAGCCCTGGCACAACCGGCTGCCTGGGGCTGGTTGTCGGGTGATGTGGCTTCTTCTATGCTGGACCACAAAGGTAATGACGTGTTACGGGATTCTCCAGCAGGTTGGGAGCTATGCGGTTAGATTTACTTCATTTTCTTGGAAGACACTCATTAAACTTGTCAGCTGGCCAACAGGAGAGAAGTGTGGTAGTGCTCTTACTGAGCTGGCCAGGTTACTACTGTGTTACGTGGTTGTACTTCAGTGAGCAACCAGCACAGGCACGGCAACGTGAGAGAGACCATTTAGAGGCCTCCTCAGTGACAGAATTCCTTCTTTTAGCAAGACAGAAGAAAAGATAAACGATTTCAAGAGCTTTTTAGCATTGTCAGAGGTGTCTGGGGGATAAAACCTCACTTCAAAATGCCTGCGCCAAGCCTGCTCCATCTTTCTGGTGACAAGAAGTCAATGCTCTGCCATGGTAAATGCCTGCTGTCCATGGCATTAGTAATGCAACCTTCTAGTATTTCATTGCACCTTTTAACAAAAGGGAAGTAATTTTAGGTAGCAAGCAAGTGGCACAACATTTTGTGTTATCCTTGTTATCACTTTGGTAAGAACGAGGTAAGAGCAAGGCTGCTCTTGCACTGGAGCTGTTGTGTTTTGATGGCAAGCTCTCAGGATCTTCATCCGCATGCTGTTGCCTACACAATCGGTTCTGAGGCACCATATGACACAGCTTTTACTTCCAACCTGCACATCCTTTTCCTGTTTGCCTTTCATTCTTCTCCACCCCATGTATGTGAGAGACAAACGAAGGCAGAGGTGAACGGGAGCAAGGAGTAGGATGGAGAGTTGATACCAATAACGTATCCTGCTCAGATTTGCTGGGTGTGAAACTGCAGGTGGGAGAGCCGCACGATGCACTCTGTGAGGCTGAGATGTGCAGGACATGGGCTCCTAAATGAGCATCTCTGGTGCAAATCCTCAAAGGAGGAATGCAGCGCAGCTCCTTGAGTGAAGCTGTGCTCTAAGCAAATCTGCTTTTCATATTGTCTCAGGCTACCCAGTTAGCCCTCCCCCCTTACAGTGCTCAGTATTCATGCTTCCAGATAATAATGATGTGATGTGGCTGGCAGAGTAATTTAAATAATTGGACATTATCTTGAGAAGCAAGCACCTAATTAGATCAAAATAAACTGAGAACTGAAATTTTCATCTGTTTCTAATAACCCTTTACCTATGTACAGCATCACTGCCATGGCAGAGGTTTCGTTGCGCACACCACATCAGTGTTCACTAGTGATGCTCCTGCATGAGCAAAGAGCTTGGTGGTACTTTTTGGCTAAGATTTGGTGGCTCAGTCCTCTCCTGGTAGCACAGGGTATTTTGGAGTCTTACTCTGTTGCATCTGGCCCTTGTATTAGCACTGAGGTTTGAAGTTTGTATCAGCAATCTGGAGTTGAGTGAATAGCTTCAGAGATAAAAGGTTCAAGGAAAGTCTGATCTTCTGTTATTGTTTCTCTTTCACCTCCTAGGTAGAGTCTATAATCCATTAATTCCTTTGTGCATACGCAGTGAAAATATAGCAGCTTATGTGATCCCTGCAGAAAAGTCATTTTAATAGATATGGAGGAAGCAGCTCACACGTCCTCCAGCATTACATAGCATTGTAGCTATCTGAACACATGATGTTGCCTTCCCACCACACTGGCTTTAATCTGGTCCTGAGGAAAGGACTCCGATGGACTTTAAAAGAGCCTTGGTTTGGCTTTGACAACTGCAACTGAAAAGCTCTGGAAGTGAAGGGGTCATTTAGAGCAGAAGTTCCCGGGATTGCAGCAGAGAGAAGAAAACGGGGGACATATTTACAATCTGATGTATGTTTCCTTTATTTTTAGGGATTGGTTCGGTGTCTTTCTGATTAGTTGCTCTTGCTCACATTTCCTCATCCTCTTATTCAGTTGATTTATTTAAAGGTATGTCAGCGCTGGCTCAAATGAAACACTGTGCCTCCTCTTCCTGCTTATTGCTGACCGCTCCAATAATTCATTTTTTAGCTCATTAGCTAACAGGGGATGTGAACAGTGGTCCTCCAGGGAACTGCAGTGAGGTTAAGTGATCTACTGCTGACAACTCTGCTCTTGGACTGGCCTTCCTCGGGGGAAATGAAACCTCAACCAAGACAAGCTGTGGATCCCAGAAGTAAAATTGGGGCATCAGAGCAACAATTGCAGTATTGATGTCATGTTGTCGGGATTGCTGAGGTGATGTGAGCAGCAGAGCTGAAGCTGTCTTCTAGGGAAGTCCCCAGGATTTCCCATTCCAAATGAAATGATTGGTGTGCAGAGAGGTAGGGAGGGTGTTCATAGATGTTGACTTTCTGGACACTTGGAAACCAGTCTTTTCTACATTTGGCTGTTCCATGAGGCATGGGCGAGTGTGCTTTTCCTCCTACCCCTGTGATAGAGTTACATTTTCAACCAGAAAACCCAAATGATTCATCTTCCTTGTGCCCAGTTTGTACTCTTGAGCAACACCTGAATCTGACTAAGTAGCCCATGTCAGTGACATGCTGTCCCCAAATGTCTGAGGCTCTTAAAACACCTTTATTTTTGTCTGTAGCGTTTGTTGCCAAGATTGAAGTGGCTTAGATGGATTTAGATTGGCAAAGAGTGAATTCACCCTTAATTCATAAGGCTGAATTATTTGTAGCCAGATGGGCTCATGACGCTCCAGGCCATCAAAGGCAGAGATGCAACATATAGATGGGTTCATGAGCAAAAGGTGGACTCAACAATGGACACCATTGCTCAGGTTACTCACGACTCTGAAACACGTGCTGCAATTAAACAAGCCAAGTGGTTAAAGCCTCTTTGGTATGGAGGACAATGGCTGAAGTACGAATATGGGGAGGCCTGGCAGATTGATTATATCACACTCCCACCAGCCCGCCAAGGCAAGTGCCAAGTGCCATGGTGGAAGCAACCAGCAGATGGCTGGATGTGCCCCACTTCACTGTGCCCCACATCACTGCCTGGAACGCTATCCTGGGCCTTGAGAAACAGGTTTTGTGGGGACACGGCACCTCAGAGAGAATTGAGTCAGACAATGGGACTAATTTATGAGACAGTTTTCTATCAGAAAGCCCAAAGGATGTTTGTGCCCAGTTTGTACTGCTGAGCAGGACCTAAGTCTGTCGCAGCAGCCGACATTGGTGACATGCTGCCCCCAAATGTCTGAGGCTCTTAAAACACCTTCATTTTTGTCTGTAGTGTTTGCTGTGTTCCCACCACATGAGACTCCAAAAGTAGCGTTGGACCTTAATGAAGTGAGTCTTTTGGGGTCCTACAGGAAGCTGAATTGAGGTGAAATAACACGCAGAGGTTGAATGTCTAGGTGAGTGTAGCCCAGTGGCACAGCCTGCAGGGCCCTGCTCTGACCAGCCACACCAGTGAGCATCTCCTGAGGGGCCCAGTGTCTTCTTAGCTCGTCCCCTCTGGTTAAGGGATGAATCCTGCACTGAGCATGCAGTCAGCATTAATGCAGAGCCGTTACAGGTTACTTGGTCATACTGCAGTAGAATGCCTTAAGAAAGGACCATTTGCATCCTCTCCATCACTAATGCAGGTAGCAGCACGTTCCCTTTCCCTGTAGATTTATTTTAAAGGGTGTTTTCTGTTCTTTTGCCAGACTTTCGAGGCAGTAGGATAAACCTGAGCAGGATTGGGTCATTGGTGTCTATTCTGCTAGCAGCACTGCCCTTGGGTTGCTCACCTGCACCACATGGCAAATGTCAGTGAATCTGTGTATCAGTAGCCTAAAGCTCTGCAAGCCTCTGCCTGAACTTGGCATTTATTGTCTTTATTTTGGTACATGTCGTAGCGTCACTGTTTTAGTTGCAGGTGAATTCTGAGTAGGAGTAGGAGACTTGTGTAGAACAGCTTCTCTCTTGACTAAGCTAAAAGGATTGTGTTAGTTATGTGTCCGAGGTATATTTTGCCTTTAGGTTTGTTATGTGAAATAAGTTCCCTAAGCCCTGACATGTGCCACTGTTGTAGCACAGCACAGATTGAACCACTTCAGTGTTCAGTCTGGCGTGTTTTAAACATGTAGATGGGTGTATTGGTTATACTCTCAATCCCTCTATCCGTGTTTAAAAACCATAGATGGGATGTTTGCTAAGCATTCTTGAAGGTACTCTAGGTGAATACGGGAAGTAGAACCATTGCAGTGGTGCAAGGAGACCCATTTTGTCATAGATAATTGCATGTTACTGTGTCCTTTTCATTGCATAAAGTTCTGATTCTGGTTTGGTTTTTTTTACCTTAAAATATAAACCACATGAATTAAAGACGCAATAACATCAATAATAAACGCACAGTAACAGAAGTCTTTTCTTCCTCCTCTCCATCTGGAATACCCGAAATGATACTCTCATTATCAGAGCCTGCCATCAGAAGGTAATTTGCAGCTCCCCACATGTTTGGAGTGGGGTTTTTTGATGCCTTTTAGCTTGCAGGAGGCATTCAAAGGTTTGATTTAAACGAAGCGCTCTTTGTGTTCATTTTCTGTTTGCACTTTGTTTCTGGTATGGAGGGGGAGAGCCCTGGACCTGTTTGTAGGGTAAATTGTAGTCGGGGTAGGGAAGCTCATGCTTTGGGAAGCTGTGCCTGAAAGCATCCAGGCAGGTCAAAACGAGGTCACTCCACATGTACCAGGAAATGATGCAAAACTAATCCAGATTTGCTGTTGGAAGGATGTGTTTACATAAGTATTTAGAAACAGATTAGGGCTAACCTGACACTAGATTACTGGGAGGAGTGTAAACAGGGCTGAAAGGCCTAAACACATCTTTGCCTTTTGTACTCCACAAGAGAGACTCTGTGGCCAGTAACAAGTTGCCTGGTTGAGGTGATGTATATGGCTCTCACAGGCTGAACAGATTACCTGAGGTACCCCTAAATGGGACTTTGTCTAGGGCTCCATCTCTTAGATCATGTAATTGTATGGTAATTCTTTTAATGGAGAGTTGAGGGACTTGTTTGTAGTCCTTGATCTCCTGTAATCTAATAGCAGGTAGAAAGCTTTTGGGAGCTCTTTGACCTATCAGGAGGAAATGATGCTTCAAAGTAGGGGTTTGGGGGTTTGTGTTTTGGAAAAACAGGAAGCATCCCTATGCCTTTTGCATTGGAACTTGGAGAAGGAAAAAGCACCCCTGCAAGCAAGGCTGTGTCTTTCAGGGCTTGCTTTCCTGCCTGAAATGCAAGCTCTGATGCTTGGTTACTTCTGGTCTTAGGTACAGAAATCAGTGATTTTCTGTGGCATATTTTGCAGCACAACCTTAACATGCAGCCACACTGTCCGGTTGGTCTTTGCTGTTCATGACAGTGAAGGCTCTTGCACTGCAGGGCTTTTTAAGACCTAGGGGATGCTGTGATCTTACCACCCCATAGACACGGCATCAAGCAGGGGGGATCTCAGGCATTGCAGTAATACAGTTCAGTAATGATGAGATGGGTGACACAAACATCTGAAATTTGGATGAACTGTTTCCATGAGGGTTTTCTTACCAAACATTGTAAGGGGGAATAATCTTCTGGTTGGTTAACCCCTGTTTGCTAGCGTGCTGGTTGCTGAACTGCCACCATTTAGAGGCAGCGAAGGTAGCTTAGAGTGACCTTCTCCTTTGACTTCTCCAGGGAAGAAAAAGAGCTCTGGATACGTGCAAAATACGAGCAGAAGCTCTTCCTTGCCCCACTGCAATGCCTGGAGCTTTCCCTGGGCCAGCATCTCCTGAGGGCTACAGCTGAGGAGGACTTGCGGACAGTCATCCTGCTCCTGGCCCATGGGACACGGGAAGAGGTGAATGAGACCTGTGGAGACGGTGATGGGCGTACTGCCCTCCACTTGGCATGCAGGAAAGGGAACGTGGTGCTAGTGCAGCTCTTGATTTGGGTAAGTACTTGGTGTCCAGGGCAGGGGGCTGGATGGGCTGGTTTTTGCTTGGCCGTGTCCCTCAGGAAGACCTAAGGCTTTAACCTGCCACAGGGGAGATGGAGATGAGCTCTTAGGCAGAAGTTCTTCCCTGTGAGGGTGCTGAGGCGCTGGCACAGGGTGCCCAGAGAAGCTGTGGCTGCCCCATCCCTGGCAGTGTTGAAGGCCAGGTTGGACACTGGGGCTTGGAGCAAGCTGCTCTATGGAAGGTATCTCTGCCCGTGGCAGGGGTTGGAACTGGAGGAACTTTAAGGCCCCTTCCAGCACAAACCGTTCTATGATTCTCTTTGTCCTGAATCTACTCCTCTATTTTAATGCTGTCTTAGCATCAACACCTCTCTTCTTTCTGTAGTACGGCGTTGACGTGATGGCACGTGATGCCCATGGAAACACAGCGTTGGCCTATGCCCGGCAGGCCTCCAGCCAGGAGTGTATTGATGTTCTCCTCCAGTACGGCTGCCCCGACGAGCGCTTCGTCCTCATGGCCACTCCAAACTTGTCCAGGAAGAACAACAACCGGAACAACAGCAGTGGAAGGATGCCCACCATCATCTGAGGAGGAGCTCACTCGTGTATTCGCTGACCTGAATTACATCCGCAGCCTCATATTCCTCCATCCCCATCACAGCTCTGCTCTGTGAGTCTGGTAACTCTCCTTTCCCCTTTTCCCTTTGGTACATCCCTGTCCCATCTGGAAAACAGTGAGGGGATGAGAAGGAGCAAAAGGGGCTGCAGAGAAAGCAGTTCTTTCAGTGGCAGCTCTCCAACGATGGAAACAAGCAGGCGAGTGCATGTGGGTTGAGCAAGACACGCTGCGCGTGGCACCAGGACTATGGGAGAGCAGTCCTCCCCGGTGGGGAGGGACAGGCTCCCCAAGCATGGAGGGAAGGAGTGGAGGGAGAGGCGAGCAAGAGGAGAAGGAAGGAGAGATGGTGACTTTCTGTAACTGACAGTTAAGCACATCAGTACATTTCACCTCTACCAAACGCGACGCCTGGATTTCATTCTCTTCTCTGAAGAGCTTGACGGCATAAATCAGAAGCAAGCACAGAGTTTGTCAGGTTTGAAGCTCCTATGATGGTATGTGTCAAATCAGTTGTAGCTAATCTGTCCGGGGAGAATACTGGCTTCATTACACTTGTATAGTTGAGTTCTTCCAGCATTACCGCTGTTTAATAGAACATGATTAGTCATCACGGAGAAAAAAGCATATTAGCTGAGGAGGTAGTTACATGGCACGCTTCGGTGATTGCTTGGATGTGATTGCAATATTCTTAGAAGCATCATATTATCTCAGACATGTTCTTTCAAGCCCTTGGAGCCCTCCTTTCTAAATTCACTGTCATAATTTAGTATCTGTTTAATTTTTCAGTCCAAAGAGAGGAAATGAGTTGCTGAGTGTTATTTGACTGCAGTCTCCTCGGTGTAAAAACAAAATGGGAAAAATAAATAAGAGTAAGCCTGAAACACAGAAAGGAATAATGAACACCGCTAAGGAAAAGCATTTCAAGTACGTTTAGTGAAATTAATCAACGCATTAAAGGCTAGTATTTTTTCAGCCATCAGACATAGGTTCCGTCATTTTGCCAAGGTAAATGTGTTGAGTTTTTGGTCACTCCTGTGATGCATTGCCTAACTTATACAGATTTTTTGTATTGTGTCTCTAGATGATATGTATGTAAAATCTATTTGAATAAAAAAGAAATAATATGCATTGATTATTTTTTTGTGGTTGTACAGAAAATGACATCTCTGTTAATTTATAAACTGTATTGGATGTGAGCTAAATAATGTGCAACTAGTTAGGGTCTGTGCATCGCAGATCATTGTACATTGATATTCCCAGCAGTGAGCTCTTGTTTCCATCACCAGCCTTTGAGGAGCGCATCAGAAGGAAACACTGGTGTTTTGGGCATGAAAGTACAAGGTGTGTGAGACCTTTTAGAAGGGAAAACAGGGCTGTTCCTCAGCGCTGTAAATGTGGTTTACTCCCAGAGTCACAAAGCTTTCAGAAGGCAAGACAAAAAGCCCAAGCCCTTGCTGTGGGAAGATCAGATTTGATTAAGTTCAGAATTGATAGCCTTCACCACGGCAGGCAGGGCATGGCTGCACTTGACTCCCAACTTGGCTGCTTGCTGGAAGAAAAACGGCTTGTGAAAGTAACCTGGACAGTTCATTTGAATTGAAGGGTTTAATATTTGAGTTGATGGGTTTGGTATTCCCGGGAAGATCCCAGCTTCTCCCGTGTCCGACCGAGTGGGATTCTGGAACGGGGAAGCGTGGGGTTTGGCAGGCAGGAAAGTGATTTCTTTTTAAGTGGCATATGGCAGTGTGAAGATGGGGGAAGGGTCTATCACAGGGAAAGTTGAAAACTCAACTGAATTCAGTGGCAAAGGAGCAATTATGTGAAGGCAGTGAGGTGCACACAGCATAGTAATTTGCAAATCTACCTGCTCATATCTATTTCCCAAGCCTTCAGTGGTTCTCTTCCTTGGGGCTCTGGATTTCATTCAGCATACAAATGGGAGGAGCGTAGCAATCGCTAAATAGACTGGATGTGGACAAAATGTGGAGAAAGAAAGCATCACCTGGTTATCTTAAGGGGGTACAAAATAGAAAATTAGAGATTTGATGTAAAATCATCAAGTTGTGGAAGAAAAGTGAGCCACAAAGTGGAAGCATGGGAATATTGACCAGTTTTTCCTCTTCGATGGTGTTCTCCTGTTGTTTCCATATAGACCTTTGACTGCTGGGAAGGGGGAAATCTTTCTTCAGCCCCCATGGGCTGGCTGCAGCAGAGTAAGGCTCCAGCTGATTCTCTTTGTAGTCAGATAAGTATAATTGTGTTTTAAATCGAGGAAGAGTGTCTTATGCAGTTTCTCCATCATTCCAATGCAGCTCCCTGATCTTTGGTACTTAGGGGTAGTCCTTAGCTGCAGGACAACCCATGTAACATGCAGCTAGCTGAAGGGGATGCTGTGAAGCCTGCTGTGTCTTGGTGCTCATGAGCTTTACACCCCTTTGGGAGGGCACAGTGGGGATTCGGGAATCATGGCTCATGGTCCCCGAGGTGCTATAGCTGCCTGCTGTTCCCCCAGGAGCATCAAGGGCATTTGTATCCACAACCCAAGTCCAATGTTTCAAACACACTGCAGGCAGATTTGCTGCCATTAAGTTCTCGATGCATGTTCTGTTTCAGAGCTGGGTTTGTTCCTAATTGAAAATATCTTCTGTACCTAATGCAATGCTCTCCTTGGGCCACGTTCCTCTTGTAAAGCAGAGTGATGTTTGAGGAACAAGGGCAGCCAGGCTGTCGTGCACATTGCAAGTAGAATTATACACTCCTTTCATAAAAGATTTTCTGAAGGCAAGCACAGTATATTTTTAGGAGGCAGAATTCCACTGTATTATAGCAGAAATGAATGCACCCAGGCCAGCCAGCTAATCACCTTATTTTAATCAGTCAGTAACACAGTTGCTTTCAGCCTGAACGTAGTTTTCCCATGGAGGTGTAAGCATTGGCAGTAACTACGTTGAAGCAGCATAGGCTATGTGATGGCTGCCCAAATGTGTTGGGGGGTCTATGGGGAGGATACCCCATCATGACCCCTTTGAAAGATGAGAGCTGACGCGGCGCCATCTCTCCAAGACACTACAGCTGGGATGCTCAAGCCCTGGGGGGAGCAGAGCAAAAGTCTGTGCCTCATGGGCTGTTGGCTACAGCATCCCCTGTTCAAATGGGTTTGGTTGGATGGTGGGGAGAAACTGTGACACCTTCTGATGGTGGGATGGGCCACCACCATATGCTCCATCCCTTCTTGCATGGTTAAAGGAGGAGATACACCTTCCCACCATGGCTGAGAGTGAGGATGGAGGAGGTTTCCATGGCTAGGGACCAGAAGGTGTCTTGGCTTTGTGAGCCAAGGTCTCTGGGCTCCATCTGGGGATGCGTTTGCACTTTGAAAAGGGTATTTTTGAAGCCGTCCAGCTGTGGGAGCAGGGATATAAAGGACACCTTGAGCAGGAATCGTTCCCCTTGCTTTCACTCTGTTAACCTGTCCCTTTTCTGTTCTTCGGCTCACGTATAGCCCCTCTCATTGCTTTTAGGGAGCCCACTCGCCAGGCTGTTTACGCCTTTTGAGCATCCTGCGAGCAAACTGAAACCAAATTGAGATCCAGTCAGTAAGAAACAGCAGAAACACGTTAGCTAAAGCTGTTCTCTCCAGAAATGGAGTCTGTGGCTGTGATTTTCATTGCGTCCCCCATTTAATCCTTTGCATTCTCCCAGGTACCTTTAAATCCCCCTTCCTCTGCACTTTTTCCAGACAACTAAAACACCAGGAGCAAGCCAGTCGTTGCTGGTAACATCAGCACTTTCCTGCTCTTTATTTTAAGCTAATTGCTGTTGAGCGGTGTCAGATCCAGCATCCGAACCTTGATATTCCCATATTTGAGGAGAGTTTACTTCTCCTCGCTATTTATGAAGAAGATCTAACCTTGGGAATAATCAGGGTCCTGCCAGTGCAGGTATTTGTCCAAGGGCTTAGGTTACCAGATTTCTGATACAGAAGGCATAAGAAAAGCTCTTTTTTTGGAGTACCTTGGTATATTCTGAGCTAGGTGATGCTCAAAAAGCCAGCTGATCTCCTAGAAGGTAGAGAGGAGTTTTAAGCGTTTGGGCCCAGTGTATAATACCAGTGTGAACATGACTGTTGTTTGATTTGCTGTCTTTTCTCCATTCCCTTCAATTCTGTGTGCTAGGGCAAAAAGAAGCTTTATCTGCCCTTGCCCTTGGAGATTCCCCCTGGCCAGAGGAAGCTGAGCGGTGTAGGGAGAGGAATGGAGGTGAGAATGCAGATACGGGCTTAGACACTGTAATGTAGTATATAATTAGGTTACGTGGGGTTTGGATAGCTTCATGGTTTATATTTGTATGGAGATAAGGAAAAAAATGAAGTAATTTGTAGTTTCTAGTAGAGAGTAATACTAGTGGAGACAAGCACAGGTTTCACAAGGGGGTCCCGAAGGGGCCCTTTCCGTACGTCTCGGGGAGCCACGTTTGCACCTTAACAGGGAACAAATGGTTGTTGTTGCTGGAGGGACCCAAGGCAAAGGACAGCACCGGGGACCAAGTCTGGAGCAGCCTGGCCAGGTAGGAGACATTGCCCACCTGTATGTCATCATCGGGCATCTTCATGTCCCCTCCAGTGGCTGCTCCAGCAGTTTGCATGTGGGGTCTCAGGTCCTCAGCCCAACACCTCCTTCCATTCTTGGTGATTTGTGGGTGAAATGTATTGTGTAGAAAACCATTTTGGAATGCTCTCGTGTTTCTGCGTAGCAGAAGAAAACCTCACTCTAGATTGAAGTTCTTTTCGAGGTAGATAGACTCTAAATTAACCCAGATGAAAAGGTTTTACAGTGGGTTTTGACTTCTTAAGTTCTAAAGCTACAAAAGGAAGGTCAGTTTGAATGGTTTTATTAGAAAATCATCTCCTGTTTGAAAGAAATGTAGAGGTAATAGAGCAAAATACCCAAAGCTGTAGGTACGTAGCTTGGTTGTATTAGGATATTCTAGGTTCAGTTTTGTTGCTTAGCATGGGCCAGTTTTTAAAGTACATGTTGGGTGATCTCATCCCATGACTGTTGACTGAATCTGTCTTATGTTTTTAAGGGGAGGTTTGAAGGGGTTTGGCCAAGATCTTCAGGAGCTGTGAATAGTTCCTGTATTGAGAGGAGGATTGCATGTTCTCTGAAAACGAAAGGTGGTTTTTGGGGGGAGTTTAGAGCCATCTGAAGCCCCACATCACTGAGCATGCTTCTGGTCATCTTGGCCACTGTGTTTCATTTCAGGGTGCCAGCAATACGTGTGCGAATTGACTCCTATTGTTTACTACCGTTCCCTAAATGTTGGGGGGAGGATTTTGCGTGTGGGCAGATAACGTCTTTGTGCATTTCAGCATCGTAGCCTCTTCATGTCTCTGTGTCTGCCTGTTTCCCAAATCCCTGTGGCATACTCAAGCAGTAGCGGTCAGTTCTGGTGGCAGGCAGAGCATCAGTTTTCTCTTGGCCATGATCGACTGTTCTGCAGTGCTTCAGAGCTAGTAACTTTTGTTTGTGTGTTATGTATAAAATGTGAAGGGGGGGTCTGGTGGGGATGCTTACAGAGGTCTCATGGCATGCGTTTGGGATGACCATGTTGCTTGTTTGGCAGTGAATGCACCATCAGGTCTTTTGTGTGTGCCCCGTTTCCCAGAGCCAGTTGGTGGGATCTGAGAACTGAAGGAGCTGAAAACACTTCCCTCGTCCTCTCGAATGTACAGGCAGTAAAACTCCTCCAAGCAGACAGCTGGGTAATGTCTGACCTGAGCTGAAGGTCTCAAGCAGGACCATAGAAACGGAGTTGATGCTGAAGATGGCTGTTACTTGGCAACTAGTTCCTGCATCTGGGAGTGAGTTGAGTTGAATTGGTGGATGAAGTGCAATCTGGTTTGAGGCCTAAGGTGGTGTGTCACATGGAGGCCACTAACAACATGTGCTTTGCCTTTAGCGTGCATATATGTGCTTATTATGTATGTGGTACATCCTGCTGTGAGCAAGCGTGGGAAGTGCACATTTACACATGAATTAAAACCAATGGCTAGAGCCAGGCTTTCAGTTAGGTCTTTCTATATGATCCCAAGTTTCCCAGCTAAAGACCTGCCATTCCCAAGGGCACAGAAGGCAGTGTGGGATGGGGGACCCCTGCGAGAGGGATGGAGAGAGGCAGGAATACGAGGTACAGACTCACTGAGATGCTTGTGAGCCTCGGGGTTTGTACAGAGACCTCTGTGAACCAAGTGGTCCAGGAAAACATGAACATCTCTACTGTTGCTTTTGGTTTATAGTCCTCATCAGGGAAAATGAACAGGGGGAAAGCAAGTCTGGCAGGGCAAGAAGGATGTTTGCTGGAGCTGGGCAAGGTACAGTAGGAAACATGGAGGATCTCTTATTTCCCCTTCTTGTGCCTGTGGCAAAAGAATTCCTTAGGAATGCTGTTGGAAACCCCTCCAAGTGTTCTTTCCAATATATGCAGAGATTCTCCATTGAATCTACTCAGCTCATTTTGCCAATCCGTGGGGAAAATAGGACGTATCCGTCCTCTGAAAGCACAGCCCTTTGCTCCATGGAAATGCCAAGCTTCCAAGGGACTGCCTGCATTCAGTCCAGCTCTCCCGTGCTATTTCAGTGTCAAGAGCATCTTTCACTCGTGCGGTGGGTGCATAAACTGACAAGGTATTTAGGAGGAGAGTGTCTTTTAGAACACCAGGGGCTTGTTTTGTGCGACCTTTGCCTGTGGGCTGTGGTTTGGGATTGCCAGGGGCCTGATCCTACAGCTCCTGCTGCCTTAAACCTCTTGACTTCAGCAAGGTTTGAGTATTGTATTTGAGTTGGACCCCTGGTTTTAGCGGGGATGTGATTTGAGATTCAGTCTCCGCCGTCACCTTCATTATAGTTGGCAGCACTTGGGAAGTGGATGCATGCACTGGTTTCTTTTCCTTTCTTCCTCAATACCCTATGTCTGCCTGCAAAGAACAGATTTTAGGTTTGGCTGCGTTTAGCCCCAGAGTCTTTCAGTTGTTCTGCTTTGTGATGTTTGTCTTTCTGGTTGGGATGGGGAGAAAGGGAGCCCGGGCAAGTGGGGACACCTCTGTTTGGGATAGAGGCACAAGATACGTAGCACATGGCAAGCTTTCTAGTGAGTTTTTGAGTTCGTTTGGGGTTGTTTTTCTGTTCCTGTAAATAGTAATGTACAAATGATGACCCGACAGTGTGGCAATGATTAAAAACGAGAAAAAAAAGCAAAGTCTTTTGTTGTTGGTTCTTATATTACCTCATTCAGCAAGTTTGTTTTACAATGACTCAACGATGCTTTATTTATATATTGTTTGTACTGTAATTAAACTGATTGACAAACATTTCACTTTGCTTGTTGTTTCATATGGGTTTGGTTGGATTCCGTATGCCAGTTTGTATTCTGTTCCCCTTTCCTCCCTCTCTCCACGTCGGGGTTTTTGTGTCAGCTGTACAGTATTCTAAATAATTAAAAAATAATAATAATAATTGAGAAAATAAAGGAAAAAAAAAAGAGCTGTAAAGTACCGCAGAGAGAGGCTGCTCTATTGTATAGGTCTCTTTCTAATAAAGACAAGGAAACTTGTTCGTCACAGCTTGCTTCTTTGCTTGAGTCTTCATTGCTGTGTTATTGAGATATACCTGCCCTGGCCCCACTTCCTTCTCCGATTAACGACGAGATACTGTCACTCTTTGCAAGTAATAAAGATGAAGTATTGTCTGAGAGCTGGGATGTCAGAAGAGCTGGTAACAGTGCAAATTGATAAATTAAAAAGCAATAAGTCAACGGGGCTGTAATGGTGTATATCTAAGAGTTCCGAAAGTGCTGATGAACTGAATGACAGCTCTCCCAGCGAAGAAAATATGCGAGCTTTCATTAAAAACAGCTATTCTCCCCGAGTAAGGGAGAGTAGTAAATGTTGCACCTTGGCTTTAAGAGTCTCTGGAGGAGATCCAAGGAATTAGGCCACTAACGGTTACATCTGTATCTGCTAAATTGGTTGAAATGATCATTTAAAATAAGAATAATAAAACATCTTTAAGGTCATGGTATGGTCTGGTCTAATCACTTCTTTGAAGGGAAATCATGGCTCTCTATTAGGCTGCTCTGAACAAGTCATTTAAAGCCCTGAACAATGGGCAACTGATTGACACATTTATTTACCTTTTAAAGGCCTGAGTACACCGTGAGAAGGAGTCAGGAAGCTAAGTAGGCCCAAGGAGAAGCCGAAACACTGTCTTGATTCGGGACGTTGGGAGATGGGATGGAGAGGGAAGCAAGGAGTGACGGATGGTAACCAGGCACATGGTGGAAGGGACCCTGCCAGGACCAGTGTGTCTCAGTGGGTTGGTGATAACACTTCGTGGTATCAGGGGCTGCAGAAAACCTGCGTAAGGTTAAAAGGAGCTGTGTGGTGCCAAGGTGGGTACTTAGAGTGCATTAAGGTGGAGGGAGAAAGGGAGATGACTTAGGTGAACGTGCTCTGAGGTGAGGAAATGCAAGATCCGCAATGGAGAGAGGCAACCAGTGCTATGGTTTGGCCATCAATTCTTGTCCCACCTTACCAACGACACAGAGAAATCAGCAATGGTCAGAAGTTAGTAGAGTTACGAAGAAAAAGCGAGGAATTTCCCTCAAAACCAAAAGACACAAAGAGGGGGATCTGATAACCGTAGACAAGCAGATTGGAGATGATAGCTTTCCTGTCTTGCAAACAGCACAGTGCATGGGCTGTTACTAGAGGGCAGCGTAGTCAAAACTGATGCCAAAGTGCATGGGATGTCCAGTGCGTCGCGGGACCAGAGACCTCCCTGCGGCAGGGTTTTGCTCAAGAGAAGACCTAGAAAGATGAGTTTGCTTCTTCATGGGCTGAGCTGGGCCACCCCAAGATGGGATCAGGGGTTTGGGGCTTTGTCCTTTACATTTGCTTGTGCCTTGATGTAAATCTGTTCATTCTTCATAGTGCCCATCCCATCAGGTCTCCCACCAGCAGGGAGCTGTCTGTTGGGCCCTGCCTGAGGGGGATTTGTTTGCAGTTCGGAGGAGGTTTCCTGTTTCCTTTGCTGCTCCTCAGCTCTCCGAGTGCTCCAGGAAGGCCATAGCATCATTGTGGGGGATGAAAACCTACAGGATTGCTTGTGGTTGTTTCCTCTTGTTCATCTGGGGGCTCTACAGCACCGCTCTATCATACAGCAACTGTACAACTTGGTTCTCGCAAGGTTCTTGCACCACGTTTAACCCCATCACACATCCACCCAGCACCGAAGCAAGATGTGGGTGCTTCGTGTTCTCCACTTCTGGAGCTTGGAATATGGGAGAACTTGTTTCAGATTCCCCCTGGGTGTAAAGCTATTGGGAACCATCCGTCCCCTCCCTCGTTTGCTGTTTTAAAGGGGTGTGAGGTTTGATTTCGTGATGGGCATGGCTGCTCTTCCTAACAACCCTCCTAAGATCTGGCTTCTCCCCAAAGGTCCTGGTGCCAGGGATGGTGGAGCACATCTTTCATCCCCACGTCTCACCTAACCCAAGTCCACCCCTCTGTAGCCCTGCAACTCTCTCATCCGGTGGCATTCACAGAAGCTTAGGGAGAAAAGACAGTATCCTACTGCAAAGGAACAGGGGTCAGGAGAAGTTTTTGAAGGAGAGCTGTTGATTCCCATCATGGGAATGGGGGAAATTCCCTTCTTCTTTTTTATCCCCCTTTCTTCAATTATTAAAAAGCAGTTCCTGTGCAGACCAGACTCAGTCTGCCACGAGGCCCTGTGTAAGGGTGCAGTTCCACCCTTGCCTGCCAAGGATTAGCTTTGATGGATGCCGGGACCACCGGCTTAGAAAACCTCAGGAGCCCAGAAGATGCTTCCTCCATGGGTGCTGCTGCTTTAGTGCCATCCAGAATATTCCCTCCTCAGATTCACTGTTCCATATTTGCTCTTTACCACCCTATGAAAAGCCCGGCAGAAACCCAGGCTGGGGAGCAGGGTGTCCACATAAAACTCTTCTGAACTCATCGTTTTGCCCTTTTTACTCTGTTCCTATGGCGGATCTGGGGCAGGGAAAGCAGGCCATGTGTTTTGTCCCTTGTGAAGTGTTCTGTATAGCATCTCACCTGAGCAATGCCCCAAACCATTGGAGAACAGTGGAATCATTTACACTGGAAAAGACCTGTATGATCTGAAGCCCAACCATAAAGCACTGACAGGCTGATTCCTCCTGGTGAAACCACTAAATGTGCAGTAGGGAACCACAGGCTGACGCCAGGCAGTCGTTCACCTCACCTCGTGTTCAGTAAAACCCTTAATTGGCCAATAAATGCAGCCACAACAGCCACGCTCCACACGCAGCACCACTGCCAGCAATTAGCACGGATGTATTTGCATTCTACCCCCGCTGCTCTCCACCCCCCGACTTTCAGAGCTGGTTGGTTTTAAGCCAAGGAGACTCCCTATGATTGCCAATGAGGGAATGGGAAGAGCTAAAGCAGGGAAAGGCAAAGGTGATGCTGTGCCATGGGGCAGGAGGGATGCGGAGCGGCAAAACCACACAGCAGTGCTTTCCATTGCTCAAGGGATTAATGCTGGGCTCCTAGGGCACATAATGTGCCTGGAGTTTGCTCAGGCCTCTTAGGAAGTGGCCCAGCATTGGTGATGCCAACAGTGAGCACTGCTTGTTGCTCAGGTGTAGAGAATCTCCTGATCACCTCCTGCAGTAGAAAATGACCATTCAGTATCATTTTGGTGCAGGAGCAAATGATTCATGGCATTTTGGAGGATTAGCAGGCACCAAAGGCCAGGTCTGTCTAATGAGACAAGGGCTGGGATACCAAGCAGCCTGGAATTGCCAGAGCCAGAGGGAAAGATGAGGTAGAGGAAGAGTAAATGCCCAATCCCCGTTGGCAGGTGCCAAGAGTGGGAGTCTGCAGCTGGAGGGAGCAAGGCCATCCCTGGATGCCAAAACAGCAACATGGGCACACATCTCGAAACCCTGCCTCTGCTTTGAGCCCTGCAGGAGGTGCTGCACCTCCTTTGAAGGCAATCAGGAGCCACTGAGAGCCCTTGGCTTCTGTGCTGGGATGAAGATGCGCTGGGATGAAGATGCGCTGGGATGAAGATGCGCTGGGATGAAGATGCGCTGGTCCCCAAGTGCTGTGTGGGTGCAGGAGGGAAGAGCTGGGAGTCAGAGAGAGGTGTCAGAGCTGTGGGAAAGGGAAAGGAAGCAGCTCTCACCCCAGTCCCGTGTCTTCCCTTCCCAATAGGCTCTTTGGGGGTATTCTGGACTGGAATTGGACAGTGGTAACTGAAGCAGAACAGGGCAATCCCCCTCGACACCATCAGGGCACACCAAAGGCTGCCAGGAATCACCCTGGATGGAAAAGCATCCCCAGCTGCTGCTAAGGAAAGTGGATTTGGGTACCGCCTCCCTTCCCTCCTCCTCTTCCCCACCAGAGATGCAGCATCTACAGCTCTCTGCAGATCCAACTGGTAATGGCCGGGCTGATTGACTGCAGATTTCCCTGTAACGGAGCTTAATTAGCAAGCTAATCAGGTCTGGAGATGGTTCCAATTTATTTAGTGGCTGATGGCTGCCACTAATCGGCCTGGCCAGTTAATACTGGCAGCGCTGAGGTTTGTGCCAGGTGAACAAATACATCAGGATTTCACCCTTTCCAGCACTCGGAGCTAGCCCAGTGAGTGCTTGAGCTCGGATGCAGGCAGGGTGATACCCACAGCATCCCTTCCCTGTGGGGTGAGGGCTGGTCCAAGCACCAGCTCTGGTCACCTGCAGGGTGATGGCTGCAGGCAAGAAAAGGAGCACATTCTGCCCTTCGCATGCTGCAGTGTCACAGAGCACCCGAAATAGTTCCTGTGGCAGTGTTGTCCATGGGTCATCTCTTTTGAAACGCTTCTCGGATCCCTCTGCCTGCATGGATGCGACAGGAAAGAGAATTTTATTTTGCTTTAAATAAAAAAATAAAGTATCCGAATAAAAAGAGGGAATATTTTCTGGATTTTTCCTTTTCTCCTGGGATTACCAGGAAAGCAGCACTGGTGTCCCCTGGGTCTGCTGGAGCATCCCTAGGCTGACGCTGGATGTCTTTGGGCTGTGGCAGTCTGCCTCTATCCCAAATGTTGGGGTGCCAGGGAAGCAGGACTTGATAATTAAAGCATGACTCCAGAAGCGGTGTCATTCGCTGGATGTGGGATGGGGATGTGCAACTGGATGGCACCAATAAAGGAATGACAGGAATGGGATTTCCACACCTTCATTCCGTGCCATGAAAAAGAACCAAAGGGAGGGGATGCAGCGTGAAAGGGGAAAGATGGCAAAACTGCTGGAGAAGGATCCAGACCTGAACTGAAGATGCTGCAGCCTGGACATCCCCCCCCCCCCCCGTTCCCCATCCCAAAC
>JASSUY010039225.1:15928-31524 GCA_032466535.1 Forpus xanthops | reverse complement strand
CATCTTTCATACTTTTGAAACACAAAAGCAGAAGCGTCTCCCTTCCCACCCTCCACACTTGGAAAAAAACAAAACAAACCCCAAACCTCTTTTTACTCGCTTAAATGGGTATTTGCAGAATTGTGTCACAAGAACGCACAGCGAAAATGACTGATTAGTATTAATAATTCACAGAAAGAGCTGAGGTCATCACTTGTCATGTTTGGCATTGTTTTTTCCTCATGGTGATCCTGCCTGGTTACCTTCAGCAGTGGCTCAGTTTCTGAAGCAAAAAACGATCAACTCTGCAGCAGAGTTTAGCCTCTGACCAGGGGCATCACACATCTGTGGCATTTTTTAAAAATGAAGTTGGCAACTGCATGGACATTGGAAATGCAGATTTACACTTACAGTGTCTAGACTTTCATATATGTGCTCAGTTACAATTAAGTGAAGCAAAAAGTGTACATATTATCCCTACTGCTATTCTGTTGCTACAGAGCCGCAAATGTGAAAAGCGATACCTTGAAATAAAGATTTCTTTGTTGCCCCTAGTCTACATAGCAGCACAGTTTAAGTAAACACTAAAACTGCGGTTGAGATGCTTTTTCTAATTTTTCCCCAAAGATGTAAACATCAGTCCCAGTGTCGTAAACTTTGCTGTATAGAACAACACAGAAGATCTGAGTCAGGATGACTATCAGACACTAGTGACAGAAGCTTGCAGGCAGTTAGCAGGTTTCTGCAGTTTCTCAGCTTCACTTGTGGGTGGGTCTGCAGTGGCTCGGAAGCTGAATGTTGGGCCCGCGCCACCATGTGCAGGGCTCAGAGCTGGGTTCTGACGTCTGTTGCTTTCAACAATACTTGAAGTGTTGGATGCCAGGCTCTCACGAGTACTAGAATGGAAAAGAAATATGTATACATGCTCATATATGACACGCCTATATTTCTACTGACCAGACAGGAAAGGAGAATAGAGTGTTTTATAATAGGCTTCCTGTGTTTGCATGTAATGTCACATCAATGAACCATCTCATTTTGACAGTACACATATGTTCCTCCAAAACAGGTTCCAGAGGTACTCAGCAGTCATCATACTGTAACACAGGCATAGTACTAAGCAGAGCTGAAGCTCTCACACAAACTTGGAAGCTGAACCAGTACCAAGCATCTGGATTTTTCACTCAAGGAAATAGCTTCCATTTTGCATATGGAATATATTAATTTTCTTTCCTGACTGATGCATTTTTGCAACTAACTTCATCAAATCAGCTCTGTGATTAGGCAGAACTAGGAGAGCAATCACGTAACACAGCTTCCTTTATTGTCTCCTCTTCTACTTACATTTTTGTACACAAAATATTAACTAAAAATGGTACTTTACATTAAACTCACAATGCTTCTAAATACAACACATTTTGCTTTGAAGCTGAAGCAACTGCAACTGATAAGATGCTGAGAAATCTTAACTGCCTTGTCTGTGATCATGACCTATACAAGAAACTAGTGCTGCTATTTCATTCATTAAATGAACAACATTCCTTCAGTTCTAACAAGTCGGCTATCCATGGGAGGGACAGGACACTGAGCACTTTTAAAGATTAAACCTATTAACGATACATCTAATTATGTACACAGAGGAGCCTGTATTTTAGTCTTTTAAAAGCTTTTAAAAATCTCAGCCAAGATATGCTACGGCTAGTTTTACCACTACTATTTTTTGTTATCTTTCTGCTCTTAAAATTTTTTCATCTCCAAAGAATGTGTTCCTGTGCAGACAGATTTGTTTTACAAACAGTCATGTGCCCCCTGATTATGTATCCTTCACCTATTATTATCCCTACTTTGCAAAATTACATCACCATTTGCAATGGAGATGCTGACAGAATACATTTAGAGAACTGAATGGGTTTGTTAAATAAGCACTAGAAACAAAGATACTAATGACAGAATTTCATAGTCAGTTTAAAATCAACCTAAATTTACCTGCTACTGAAAGGGGCAGCTCTTCCCTGCCCTGTGTGGACCTGACCCTGCCACATGTTCCTGCTGCTTCCCTGATGCTGAGCCTTGCAGCCAGCCAGATCAGGGACTGCTCTCAGTTAAATACTAGCCCTAAGAAGAAAGAAAAGAACAAAAAAAAGGATTAAAAAAAAATTAGTACCAGCATCAGGGGAAGAGTAGGAATGAACACCTTTGGATGTGGCAGGGGAGAAATGTGTCAGTGCATGGCATAGGGGAAGGAAGGAACAACTTGCTTAGCTGTAGGGAGATTTAAATCATCTTAAATGGACTGAATCTGGAAAATCAATTATGCTTTTAGGAAAACTCCCATATATCTTTTAAATTGGTCAAATTGGTTCTGATCATCTTCTGCCAATTATCACCTTATTGTCAGTACTTCCAAACAGCTATGATGGCTGACGCACACAGCAAGAGATCTCTGTCAGCTGTAATGACGTGTGGTGTACTTCTGTTCCTCAGTTTTTGATACCACTCCCTCTACTTCTTAATGAAAATAGACATAATCTTTGTTTTTCTGAGATCATTCGGTATTATATCACTCTTTATGGGACCGCCAATTCCAGACCTTCAAACATTTTCAATTCTGGTATTACTAACTGACCATAACAACATGCATACACAAAGGCTGCAGTGAGAATTTTGCATGCAGAGTAATGCTAAGATTAGCTCTTTCTTTGGGTGACAAAAGAGCAGAAGTATTATATAAGCTCCAAAAATAAAGGAATAAAATTAATATTCACATCTAAGTTTTATTATATATACAACTTGCATAGAAGCAATGAGAAAAATACTGCGAGGCTGTCTTCCCAATGGTTATGCATTCATGAATTAACATACAAAATACTTGAAGTCAAGTGACCATTGTAAATCTCTTTAACTGCAACCTGGGTTTTGGTTTTTGTTTTTTTTTTTTTTTTTTTTTATGTTTTTTTTGGGTTTTTTAATGACCTTTCAATTTATCACACTTTAAAAATATACTTTTTCTTTCACAGTGTGGAATTGGTAGTTTTGATTCCCAAAGCAACACTGTACATTTCAGTTTAAATGAAAATATACCACTGCACCTCAAGAAGTTGGGAGTTACAACATCACTGGCAGCTAGAAGAGTATGCCTGAGGAATATCACTACATGCACACTCTGTTCTTTTATTCTTCCCTAGGCATCTGCTAATGGACACTGTCAGATCTAGGTGAATCTTACCAGATGGATGCTCTGTGGCTTTTTTCTATTTCCTGGAAAAGGGCTGTGCAGTACATTTCTGTTATAAGGTAGGAAAGTAAAACAGGATTGCAACTGTAGCCAAAGGGCTCAACACCCTCAACTCAATATATTCTTATAGACTTATACCAAGAAGTTGCCAAAACTCAGCAAAATTATCCAATTTAATAATTTTGAGGCAAAGTTCATGAAAAAGCCTTTGAAACATCCAGACGACCCGTTGATCTTACAAAACAAGTACGCAAGAAAACCACACAAAAAGCTTACTTTATGTGGCCTTGCCAACAAAAAAGGCATTTGTTAATGATAGTAAAATAAAAGGGATGCATAGAACACAATGACTATTAAAAGCTGCTTATCTGTTCCCCTCTTCATCTAAAAAAAGTGGTACAGCAGCACTAAATCCACTACGTTTGGCATGTTCTGTTCTCTTGCTAAGTTTAACATCAAGAGAAATTTTAGCTTTTGTATAAATAACTAGGGAATTAAATGTCTGCCTTTGTATTAACCAGAGACATACATCTGATATTCTCCTAGCATAAGTAGCCTAAGAACTGATTTTTATCCAGTCATCATCCTATCCTGAAGGGGAAATGCACTCCGCAGAATGAGTCAGGCTGCGCAAGAATGAACCACCACCACACACTCCCCCACAAAAACTGACTGCAAGTATAGCACTTCAGCTCAAGGAAGAGATTACATTTAAAAAAGAACAGCACAAATCGCCCCATACAACAGTTGTATGTGAGTAAGATGCCAAGCATCTGCAGAACAACCAGTAACAAGAACAAACTCAAAACCTGCTTCAGATTCTTTTTTAAGCTGGGTTCAATGTAAGTGGTGTAATTTACTCAAATTATTTTTCAAAGTTTTTACTCAGGAAAATGATGATAAAAGCCAGCTCTAGTTTGATAATCACTGCATGCTGCAGCAGGCCCTGTAACTGCTGCCTTGTCATTAACATCAAGTGGGAGTAGCCATGTGATGTGACTTTAACTGAAAACGAAATTCAGTCCTGTGTAGAAGCAGGAAATCCTTTGTGTGTCTTTCTGAGAGCCTTCACTGGAGATTCAAAAAATAAAAGGAATTCTGAGGAATAAGAGCACCTTACAAGGAGGGGGACGGAAGGGAGGGTGGACACAGCATACCAACAACAAAAAAAAAAAAACCCAAACCCACAATTTTCTTCCACCTAATACAAATCCGGTCTTGGAGGTTTTATTTTTAAACACAGACAATAAATAATTTAAGCTTAAGTAAAACACTATAAAAGAAATACTACTTTAAATGATTTCTGTGCTCTTGGAGTCACTGTTCTGAACTCTGATGGGTTGCTATCCAGGGCAAGCAAAGCCAGCCAAGCTCCGTCTCAGTAGGGACCTAGGACTGTCAAAGGTCACAGAGAAGGAAGAAGGCTTGAGAGGAGGATTCTGAGCCTGGAAATGAGCTTGTGAAAGGACACGGAACACACCAGCAACTCCTCCCTATGCCTGTAAGACTCCTAGCACACTGAGACTTCCATGACGCCTGAGATCCCTGAAATGGAAATGACTAACAAACACCACCACACACAAGCATCTGGACTCTTTCCCCAAATATCTTAAGAGGCACAGCATCCGCCTCTCTGCTGATGCAGTGCTGGGCCACTTCTGAAGTTCAAATATCCTGAGCACTTTCAGCCCTGTGGGGAGAGCGGCTTTTCCAGTCTCAACAGTTTGCAATGGTTTTCCAAAAATTTTCAGAAAAGAAACAAAATGCCCAAACCCAAACCAACCATCATGGCTTTTGTTCTGATTTGTTGGTTGGTGTTTTTTTTTGTCTGAGCCAAAGATTATGCTGCTTAGTCATGTCTAGTCCTCTGATTAGTCTTGATAGTATCTTAGAGGGAAAGGGAAGGGGGGAGTATGCAGCAGCTCATCCCATCTATTCTAAATGCAAACACAAATTCAATACAGAAAAAAAAAGGATGCAAGCAAGTTTTCAGCAAACAAAAAAAAACTAATACAGAGTCAGTGCTGCAATGGTTACTGCCTGCTTACACTGAAACTCACACATCTGAATGGCAGATTCTAGAGCTGTAGAAAACACTGTCTAAAAACACTTAAAATTGTTTAATACGGCCCTACGTTCTGTCACCAACATCACACACACATATACTTATAAATGGAACTTTCTAGTCTGCAAAGCTGCAATGAATGTGGCAGTCCTACCGTGGAGAGTTGAACCCGCTGTCCACAGTAATGCTGCTGCTGTCCATGCTGTCCAGGCGGGCTGAGTGAGTGGCTCTCTGGCTGTTACTATTGTCTGTTTCCTTTGGGGTGAGAAGAGTGAGATTCTTCTCAAACTTCCTCTGCAAATCCCTCTCCTTTTCTCTCTCTAGGAGCCACTGCATCGTACCAACATCATCCCTGTTCTTTTCATCCTCGGCATTTTTGTGGGTTCCTTCCTCTGAGTCGTCATCATCAGATACGTTGTAGTAGTCAAAGGAGGCCTCCTGGTTTCCAGTTGTCTCTTGCTGTCTCTGTGAAACAGGCATGACTTGTGTGACTGAGGTTACTATCGCTTGTTCAAGCTTCTCACATCTGACTGGCAATGTGTCAGAGGGGGTCTTTTGATGGGGCTTTAGCAGGGGCGTGCTAGACTTATGATAACTATTCACAGAAAGAGTGTTGTGCAGAGGTTTAAAGAGTGTATCCTTGCTAAATATTTCTTTCCTTTTATCAAGGCTGCTTGATTCAGCACTATGATGTTGAACAAGACGCCCATTTGCAATCACCTCTGGAGTTTGGCCAGCAACCACTGAACCACTGCTTGGGCCCTTTGGGGACTCCTCTTTGTGTACCCCAGGCTCCCTAGCAATATGCTGAGATTGTCTTTCTGTGGGAGTCATTTTTTTGAGCCCATCTGTCCCTGTCAGCGTATCATGATCCTCTTTATTCTTTCCCAGTGGTGATGGAGCAGTAAGCACAGTCTCACTGGATGTGTTGCACTGAAAATAGTCATCGACTGCAGATTTTGCTGTGCAGGAGTTGAGCTCGCTATATGATGGCAAATTCTCTGAGGGCTTGCTTTGTTCCAATAGGCTACAAGAACTGGGGATTTCTACACTGCCACTAGCTTTTTCAGGGATGCAAGTCTCTTTGTAGCTTGCAGATGAAATCAGAGCCCTTTGATGACTGAGTGACTGAGATGGCCTTAAGGTACTATCATCAATGTAAGTTTGGCTAGTTGTTTGATCATCTGGGCTACAGCCTTCACCCATATCTTCAGGTGTGCCTAAAGTAGCTGAGCCCAGAGGTCCCTTGGAGTTATCCATGGATCTAGACCTTTCTTTAGCTTTACTGGACCGCTCATTCCTTGATCTTCTATCCTGTGTATGGCTGTGGCTCCGGTGGACCTTGGAGTGGGAGCTTCCCCTGGAAGGTTCAGGGAAAGGCATTTCAGTTCTTCTTTTGGCCAGCTCACCAGACACATCCCACTCTGGTGTCATGGGAAAGTGAGATTCAATCATGTTAGGATTGCTGTGCATTATAAAATTATCTCCCT
The DNA here is from genome assembly GCA_032466535.1 of Forpus xanthops. Taxonomy (NCBI): domain Eukaryota; kingdom Metazoa; phylum Chordata; class Aves; order Psittaciformes; family Psittacidae; genus Forpus; species Forpus xanthops. The sequence goes on along the minus strand of JASSUY010039225.1, from coordinate 24,755 downwards.
TGTGCTCTATTATAAAACAGCCTTCCCGCGGGGATCGAGTCAAGGGATCAAAGAACTCATATTCCCTTTCAGCAGGTATATCCAAATGAGAGCCATCTGATGGGTCTCCTTTGGACACCCGAGTCTTGCTGTGCGACCTCGATTTCCCATGAGACTTTCGGTGATTCCTGTTCTTTTTACTTCGTCCACTGTGGTGAGCTGAAGATCCTGCTTTGCTTCGCTGAGCTTTTTCTTCTTCAAGTTTCTTCATTAGTGCAGTGTGCCTCATGACATTTTCCACAGTCAAGTCTGGGTTAATGCGCCTGATAATCTCCATTTCTACCTCTCTAGGTATAGTGGTAGGAGTGTCCTCGTCCCTTAGCGGCCACTCCTCTGGAGGAAACTGGGCAGAGAAATTTGCCAACTGTTTTGTCTTGTCCTTCTTAAAACTTAATCGGAATAATTTGAGTCCAAATTTCTTAGACTGCTTTTCTACATCCTTAGGCTTTGTGAGTGTCTCTGCTTTGTATGAAAAATTGACAGTACTTTTACTTTTCTCAGTAGGTGGGACTTGACATAATGAAGGAGGACAGTATGAATCTTTACAGTCTTTTGCTGATTTCCTCTGTAGGGTAGATGCATGCATGCTGTGCATGTCTTCTCTGCAACAATGGCAGGAGTCGCAGTGGTTTTTGGGTAGTGTTCGGTCCCTGACGCATCCCGAGGTGGAGGGAGTTACAGTTCCTTGTTGTGGAGAGGTACATTGAGACCTGTCAGGTATCCTCTCGTCCAAATGGTACCATTTACTGTTAGTTCGTATGAGAGATGGTGTTATAAAGTAAGTCTGTGGCGTTACAATGAAATAGCCATCCGGAGTTGGGTATATTTTCCTCTCCCGTACAAGCATATTCAAGGTATGTCGAAGGATTTCTGGACTGGGTGTTGGAACTCCTAGAAATGACAGTAAACATATATCAGGGAGTACACAAAACCGTATAGGAGGACTCTCTGGCTCCTCCCTCCCCAACAAAAAGCTGGTTTTACCATGTGCAAGTTGGAATATGCTGAACAAACAACTCCAGTAAAGCATTTTGTTAGGCATTCTCTTGTCTGCTTGTTTTTCCATTTATCTCTTACACTTCAGACATGTCAATTATTAACTAAATAAGAAGGAGGCCATTAATGGAGTGTTAAAAAGAAAAAAGAGAGACAGCGGGAACTTCAAGTCACTTCAATTCTGCAGGAGACCTTAAGATACAAGATAGAATTACTGGAAGCCAAAACGTATCAGGGGAAACATTTCACTTTTCTTCTTCTTCCAATTAAATATTTATCTCCCAGTCCACCAGAACTATTTACTATAATGCCCAGTCACATATACAACAGCAGTTGTTACTCTGGATGCCTAAATTGTTTTTCCACATAAGAATACTACACAGAAAAAAAACATTCCCCCAACTGTGCCTTTATTACAACCTGAACAGATTTGTTCATGTTTCAACTGTATCAGCTGATCAAAAAAAGAGATGCATCCTAACTGATTCGGTTCATCTTACTCAAACAGACTCTTCCACTATGATGGAAGTTACAGATTTAGCTACTGAAAGTTTGCTTCTCAGATTTACCTGCCTTTCATGTAAGATGTGAAAAACACTCCCTAAGTGCATATATCACATACTGAAAAAAGAAATAAGTATGACAACTCTGCATCAATGCCACATCAGCCATGTAGTAGATTGGCATTGTGAGCTTGATCCTTCCCACTTCCAGTACTCCCACTGGGTTCAGTGGTGGAGGACCAAATCTGCTGTGCACAGGATTAAGTTCCATTTAGAGCTGAGAAATGAGATTTTTCACAAGCTTGTTTAAAAAAAATCTGTTTATGCTGAATAATAAAAATCCTTCAAAATTTTCAATGGAAAAAGTTATCTTCAATCAATACATTCTGTTGTACTCAAATGCATTTGAATTTTAACTTAATGCTGAGTACTGACCTGGTTTACATTTTTAGAAGCAGAGAATTTTTTTCTAGAAGTTCAGAGGGACTATTTTTAAATAAAAAAGTATTGTTTACTCTGAATCTTATTTTTCACAAAACCATTTAAAAAGACCCAAAGCAACAACCTAAAGTAGGTTGAAGGGGACCTCATGAAGTCATGTGGTCAACACCCCTACTCATAAGGAGCCCAACTTCTTTCCGGTTGGTCAGGGCCTTGTCAAGTCAAACTATCCTAAAGAATGGAAATTCCATGGAAACACATATGTAAAAACATGTCAACAAAGCATACGCTTATTACAAAAATACTTCATGGAAAATTCTCAAGCAGGTGTACTTGCCACAAACAGTATATCTTCAGTGGCACATAATGTCTGCTCACCAGCTCTTCTCCCACATGTCAAAGGTTGAAACCTGCAAGCTCACTGATCTCCCTGTGCTAGCAAGCATGAGGGTGACAGCAAGGGCTCTGGCACTGTGACCAACACCCTGTCAAAAGATTAGTGACAAGAAATTGAAAAGATGCACCAGTTCCTTAACTCAGTCTCTTCCTTGCTACTGGGTTGCAGGCAACATAATAAGTATTCCTATGTCTAGTTTTGAATGTTGTTTGAATTTAGAGATGTGACCATACTGCTCATGACCAGTAATATCTGTAACTAAAAACCTTACAAAAGAAACAGCAAAGTGTTATGACTAGCATGGACATGAGTGAAAGAATTTAGAATACAGAAGGTGCCAGCAAGAAGTACATGGGGGCAGTAAACATATTTCATGCATAGTCCACCAAGCTGAACGACTTGAGCTGATCCAGGCATAGGAAGTAGAAGAGGTAAAGAAAGGATATAATTTGACAGAATAATTGAGACTGAAAACTGGAAGAAATATACAAATGAAAGGGAAAATCGGGAATGTGCATTTTCTCCCCTTTTCATGTGGTGTCCACAACTTACGTGATAATCCTAGCAAGACTAACAAAGACCTCCCAGAACTGTTGGATGAGCAAACACACCAGAAATGGCAAGAGATGGGAAAAGCTGAAATTCAAAGAGCTGGGGAAAAAAGGGCTACTCCTCCCTAGTCCACAGTCCTGATTCTCTCTACACTGAAGAGCAATATGCTGCACTTCTCCTGGAATGTAAGGCAGTGGCAATTGGCAAGCCTTCAACATGAGCTTTTTAATTCCCATAACAACCAGCAGTCATCATCTAGTCTCTTCAGTTCTGCGGTGTCTGCTTGGGTAATCCATCCTTTTTACACAAGTGGATGATCCTGAACTCAAACTCATGTGCTTCTTGATACTGTGCTGAAAATGCACTGCAGTGCCCAATCCTGGTCCAAATGAGATGCATTTGCATGCAGCAGCCAATCTCTCCTCCTGTCTCTACACAGACAACCTGACTGATCCATGCATTTTCCAGGAGCTTACACAACAAAAGCTCAACACATACCTACCTTTGACTGTGAGAATTTAGTTCTTCATCCTTATTTTGCTTAAAAACTTTTCTTTACACACAGTTATAAAAACATTGGAACAAAAATAAGAGTGAGGAAAATATTATCCAGGAGTTTACAGAAAAGTTAAAGAAAGAGATTTAAATGGATATACTCATGTTTTACACTAACTTAGGCAAAAATGCACTGCAAATATATGGTAAAAATAGTAACATGTACCTTCCACCCAGTAAATTGTAACGACTACAATGTGTTGGGTAAATGAGTCTCTAAGCACTGGATGCACAGTACTTACATTAACTGACTAAGTCCTGAGAACAGAGAATGTGCAGATAAACACCAATAGAAAAAAAAAAAGTAAGAGTGTGCCTGGGCAGTCGATGATGCTGTGAAGTTAATCATGTCAGTCCTCTCTGGAAGTGGGGACTACCACTTTTATCACTCCCAGTATACAGCACATCCCTATGGTTCACTAAGCCAGGAGTGATGATGGCAGATGCAAATCTCTGGTGATCAGCATTGCCAGCTAATTCTAGGCCCTAACTCAAATTAAGCTTTCCTCCATGGTGGACAGGAGCGATGACACTACTGTGGCTCCCACTGTTCCTATCTTAAATGCAAATTTCCTGGCTTTCACAAGACTTTTCCCTTTACAGCAACCTGCCCACATCATGTATGTAAGTAACCTATCCCACTGCATTCAAAAGTCTCCTTATGCTCTCCCTTTCTGCATTAAACAGAGACAAGAGGATAAAAACCAGGAGTTTAGAGACTCTAGCGTATAAAATACTTCATGACAGCAGTGGTGTTATCCAAGATTATGTAGTGGTTTAATAATTCAAAGGCAGAAACTGTCTGGACACTGAATCATCAGACATGTACATTTTCTGCATCTCAAGAGAGTCTACTATGCCATCCACTGAGCTTCTAGACAGAAGATTATGTCTTGCTTGCTGCTCACAAAGAACACTGACCTAGAGCGAACTCAGTTAATGTAAAACACTTAGTTGAAGTACTACATATACATTTCACATATTTAAAGAGTGAACAGTTATGAAAGTGAATGTCAGAGGAATTTGCCAGCTTTTGGGAATCAGTTTACTTCAAAAGCAGCCTAATGCAATACGTAAGCATTTTCTACACCAGAATTTTGATCACCTTAAAATTACTGTAAGAAGTACATGGTCAAACTTGGAGGGAAAAAAAAGGGAGGGAGGGAGAATCCTTATTAAAGGCAGTATAGACTAAGGCTTGATTCTTTCTTCAGCAGGCTCATCCAGATAAGAGAGGCTGGCTGCCAAACACAGGAACAGAGGTTACATTCTTAGCTTCTTATACTGGATTTTAAAGATTCACTTTTAATGTAAGTGATTAAAACCATGGTCAATAAATTATAAAGTAGGGCTGCACAAACATCTCATTGTTTATTTCCAAGTTAGAGTAATGGGAGCACATGCAGCAGGAGTCCTCTTGCTTTTCAAAAAGCTGACAAATAACAAAAGCCACAAATAAGATGTGCATTATCATTGCAAACTTTTTCAATAAAATAAATTCATGAAAAATACATCTGAAGTAGTATTTAAATGGTGTTAACTCTGCTAAAATTATTTTCTCCTGAGCTGATGCTAAGGCTTAACAAGGGATAAAAGAAATACTCTGATTGGCTCATGAAATACTAATTAAGGATGTGGAGTGGTTGCTATGTGATGTTATAAATAATTAGCATACCTTATTTCAGATAGAGCCATGGCCCAGATTTATGCCTGCACAATGGCTCAGCAAACTAGAGGGCTAAACCGCAAGTGTAAGATCCTGCATGGAGGAAAAAGGTTTATTATTCTTAGACAGCTTGAGAATAGCATTTCGGATCTTAGGAAATTTACAGACTCCATGAAACGCAGCGAAGCATCTGTTCATTAAAACACAAACAACACAGGCAGACAAGTGCTGCTGCAGGGTGAGATACAGAGAGGTTATGTGACAATGACAGATACATTTACAATGGTAATGCTCTCCTTCCTCTCAGACCATCAGCACCTAATTAGGAAAATTAAACTATCAGAATATGAAAGAACATCAGATATTTTAAAATAGCCACAGTGAATACAAGGGCTCAAAAAGCCATGGCTGATTTATGAGAGTCTAGAGAGAGAAGAGAAAAATACCAGTACAAGAAGAGGTTCTGTTCATTGGAAAGGACAGTATTTTTGGATAATGCTCCTACACCAAGAGAACATGTGTTTGCTGTGTTAAACATGCCAGGGTTGGGAGAGAAAAGCATTTTTCTAGAGGGGTAGAACTGGATAACGAAGGGTAGCTTAGTGGTGGGTTGGTGTTTTTGTTTTCTTTTTTTTTTTCAGATAATTTTCTTTACATTTTGGGAAGTAGGAAAAACAAGGCTCTTCTTTTTCTAATCTCAGACTTGAGAGATGCACATGGTCATGGCTAGTGGAAAATAAAGAGGCAGCAAGAGACTGTGTGCTAACTTGCCTCAGGCTGCTTCTGAGCAGAGCCTACAAAATAACCCAGCCTGTTGAATTATTTTTCATGCATCATCCTGTCTAGCAAGAATGGCATAAAACACAAGTCATGCTCCCTGGAAAAGCAAGAGGTGTCCCAGTAAATTATCATTTCCACCATACAGTAATGATTATATAAAAACATTGATAGAATCATTGGAAAAATAACCTGATTTGGAAAAAAATCATCAAAATTAATTAAGCTGGAATTATAACTGTGAACTTTGCTTTTTTTGCATTCTATCCATTACAACTTTTACTCCTATTTTCAAATCAGCCAAGCATACTCAAAAAAAACCCTGATAAACAAACTGACAAACTGGGACAGAAAGCCAGTATTTACAAAATATACTTGCAGTACATTTTTCCAAAGTGCAATTATTAAACATCAGAAGGAACTGCTATTCCAAACACAGTTCTCAATCCAACATTATATTTTAAAATCTCAGAATTTAGTTTCAGTTACAGCAAAAGCCACGTAACCTTCGAGACTTTAAGTAACTCTTGCTCTGAAATGTAAGCAAAAGAATTCAAGACATCAAAACATGGCTAGATGAGGCAGTTTTCCTACTGAAGCATTTTTAATTAGCTGGTTTCTACAGCTGCAAAAGAGGTACAACAGTAAAGCTTCTCAACTAGTTTAGAGAACTCTTACCTCAGGCACAGAACAGTTAAACATCTTGGCCATGGTCATATAAGCACAAGTGAAAGAGCTGTGCTTTCCGGAGCAGTAAACCTCTGCCCAGTGCTTTTACATCACCCTTTTAGATAACTCTAAAAGATGCACTTTGCATGATTCACCAACTCCAGATAGAGACTGCAGTACGGAAGCAGCATATTCAACAGTACATTCTTAATATAGGTTTCCTTTTTTTGACCACAACATTACAGTATCTTTACTCCAAGCAATTTTCATTCCACCATTTAATTAATATTATTAAATGCTGACAAGAGTATCTTCTGAACAGTATACCAGCATTTATGTATGTATGGCTCTGCAAGCCTTTTAGTCATGGCGACAGCTGTCAAGTTAAAAAAAAAAAAAAAAAAGATTTAAAGATTTTTCAAGCAAGGGCAGTACGGAAGCAAAAGCCAAAACTGTGTCCAAGAAGACTCTGAAAAACCCTGGGAAACAGGTTGGCAATCTCCTTTCAGTTTAAATATAATCTCTCCCTGAAGCAGGCAGGTCATCATCATTGGACTCTGTTACTTACTTACTCCACCAGTTCCAAGTGAAGGAAGAGATAAACTACATGGGAAAACTGTTTTTTAAGAGCGACGGCTCTACACAAGGACCCCCATGAGGTTATCTCTGCAGAGACTGGACAATGACACTTGAACTGGTTGAATGATGTCAACAGAGTGATTAAGAGTTAGCTTACAACTGGCTTGAAAGGCACAAGGTGGAATAAGCCTGCCCTCTTTATGACACATGCTGTGTTCTCCCTAACTATTACAGAAGTCCTAAACTCTTCTGACTATGATGATAAGGAATTCATTTTGCGAGAAAAAACACAAATAAGCTGATTTTGATACCAGTCTGAAAAAAACCCCAAGCTGATACAGTTTGCTGTTTATTACCACAAGTAATCTTTAATGTTTACATAAAGGCAGTAGTTAACCCTGCAAAATGGCCCTGTCAAAAGAGAACTCAATTCTCCATATGTTTAAGAATAAAGGTCGTAAGAAAGGTTATTAGAATCCTAAACTCTCCTTTTATTTTGGGTAGCATCTCAAGATTACTTAATATTCCCATCAAGAAAAGTGAAGAAAAACAGGCCATCAAAAACTGAAATTCTCTGCTTTAAGCAAGCCAAAAAGATAAGCAACCTTTTAGGTAGGGATTGGAGATTCTGCCTTTTTTATTGATGTCTAGTTACCTGGGAAGCAGGTTGTTAGGTGTTCCATTAGTGCTTCTTGTGTGACTTGTTTTCGGGCAGAGTTCATTGCTGATATGGCCAGGCAAAGGATTTCCCCAAGCGGAATAAACTGCGACTGACTGATGGGAGACATGCTGATGGGTGATACATCACCTGCAAAAAGACAATAGATGTGCAATGAAGTGTTTTGTTTAAAAACCTGCTCACAGAACAAGGATGCACAGATAGTTGGAGATGATGTGCACAGCTCTCCAGTCTTCATATTGAGCTGGAGATAAAACTCTTACTAGGGAAAACCATCCAACAGTTTATTTCAAAACTTAGTGAACTTTGGAAAATGGGAGATATACACTATGCAAACATAGTTTCTCAAAGGGTGCCATAGACAGATTCAGAAAAAATGCCAACAAATTAGCACTTACAGTTGCAAAACCTTGTGCTTGCATAACCTACTAGGTAACTGCACAAACAAAATAGCTGCTTGTATTTCTCTCCCCTTACAAAGGCTCATGGCATGGATCACCCACCATTTCCACTTCATAGGATTTTTTATTAATAGTAACAAGAAAAAGAAAAGAAATGTGAAGTTAATAAGTAACATTTTCACTCGATAAAGCAGAGAGACTCTTCAGAGGCATGAAAGCATCAAACACCTTAAGATTGATATCCTGAATAAATCTCTTCTGGAATTACATGTCAAATGTCTTTGTACAGTATATGCATTTTTTAGAGGTTTCGCTGGTTCCAGGATGGCCTGAAAAAATAACTTTGATGTAACTTTTCTCATGTTGTCTTTAAAAAGAGTTCATTAACCCATACTTAAAAAATTATGAAAAGATCTTAAAAATGAAAGTTATAGAAGTTACAATTTGGTAATATTAGCATGATTGCACAAATACACATAGGAACATAGAACAGTTGGGGTTGGAAAGGACCTTAAGATCATCCAGTTCCAACCCCCCTGCCATGGGCAGGGACACCTCACACTAAACCATGCC
>JASSUY010039225.1:0-15751 GCA_032466535.1 Forpus xanthops | reverse complement strand
GAACAGCCCCAACTTTCTCAGCCTGTCTTCATATGGGAGGTGCTTCAGTCCCCTGATCATCCTCATGGCCTTCCTCTGGACTTGTTCCAAAAGTTCCATGTCCTTTTATGTTGAGGACACCAGAACTGTACACAATACCCCAAGTGGGGTCTCAAAAGAGCAGAATATACATGTGCATTCTAATGTATTTTATGTAAGTATAGAAATGCTTTAGATTCTGGTTTGTACCTCTGCTTGAAATGGTAACAATTCCCCAGTGATCTCAAATAGGGGGAAAGAGAAGGCAAAAGATTTCTTTTGCCAGTGGAAAAATAAAGAGTAACAGACAGAACAAGGGATGCTTGACCATGAATCCTTTCCTGGCTACGGGTCAGTCAATAGCCAGGGATTAAATTTTACCTAAACAGCTTTGAAATCTCAGGAAAATCCCATCATTTCTGTTGTCATGAAGCAATACCTTGTGATCAAATCAGGAATTAAATAGTGGAAATTAATTCAAATTCAAACTTCCCCCTACAGTTTAGAGAATACAGTATTTGCCCTACTAATTCTATATTCCCGTTATGTCTACTAAGGAGGAATGAATGGCAGTTTCTAAAACTGATTATCAAAATGCAGTTAACCTTGCATTATACTCAATTCTTTGGGAAAAAAAATGGTGGGAGTAGCAAATTGCATAACTGCTTCAGTGAGACTTATGAGCAATATTTTTCAATATACTAGTTGTACAATCTGTTGTACAACAGTGATGCACATAACCCAAGACACAACGACTTAAAACACACATTTGTGGTATGCTGTCTCCTGATTGCTTCTGCTTAACCAGGCCTGACCAGTAAGCATTCTTCCAGCTTCAGCAGCACACCCCAGATTTCTGCAGTTCTTACCTGACAATAGAATGATGACCTTAAACATAACCTTTTCTGAACGTTTTTCATTCACATACAACTGAGAAGTTCAAGCCATGTGCTTTACAGACAGACAATGGCAATCAAGATGATCTTAGGCAGTTTATAGGGAAATGCAACAGAGATGCTCTCATAGGACTTCGGAGCAAACACCATTTGTCCCCTCATCATTTGAGGATGGTTAAAGAACATTAAAGTTATTATATTACTATTTATTCATAACTAAATCTGCTGTCAGTTTGAACTTTGTCATAGAGGAATCTTTGTAATCGTCCAGACATGTAAGTTTACCAACTTTGATCAACAGCCACCATGCACTTTGTGTAGGGGATCAGGTTTTTTAGTGATTAGTTTCACATCTAAGAATGATCAGAATTAAGAATTGTGCAGATTTGGCTAAGCAATTTAAGAAATGCCTGTCTTTCACATGGAGATTATCTGTGTCATGGGTATCCTTGTCAGCACTACAAAGTTCAGATCAGTGCAATGCCAAACAGATTGGCATATGCTGTCCTCAGATGAGGTTTAATCCTACAAGGCTCACTGGCCACTGAAATGGACTCCCTTGGCAGCTTTAAGGGCATTCAAATGAAGGGTAGTAACCTCCTGAAATGTTTATCTGGATCATCGAAGACTTGGCAATTTCTTAAAACTAAAGCACCATAGCAATAGTATCCTTGTGACTACTCCCAGCCACGCACTCACACTGCCACTTACGGAGGCAGCAAGATGGAAGAGGGAGAGGAAGACCTCCTTCAATCCCTGAATGCAGACCAATTCACTTATAGGTCATCAGAATGATATTCAGTATGTAAGGAACAAGCCTCAGTATCATAATAATTTTCCTGAAGTGGGAAAGGGTACTCAAGGGAGATTATACAGGAACCCTAGCAAGTGATGCTAATTTACGTAGGAGGTTTGTTCTCAGTCTCCCAGCTGCCCCCAGAGGGATGCTTGGACAAGAGCTTGGACCAGTTACTCTGCTCATCCATGAGGATCAACTCATCCCTCTACCCTGACTGCCAAGAGCCTGCAGAGATCCACCGCTGGCATCACGCCCAGTAAGAACTTGTTAACCAAGTACAATCAAGAAAAATAAAGTTCACCTGGATTTCAATAATCTTGCACTTTGCACAATCCTGCTCTGTGTGTGCAAAACATTCAGTCTGCACATTTGACCCCTGCAAACTGGGACCCTGTCAACAGGAACAAGCCAAGAGCTTTCATCAAAATACTAATTATACTTCACATAACTCATCAATACAAAATATTCAGTGTCAGTTCCTTAACAAAATCTCTAGCAAAGCATGCTACAGTTAGTATGTCAGGGTAATATACATCCTGCTTGCAAAGATGACTAGAGTAATCCATGACATCATAACTTGAATGGCTTTAAATGCAACAGAAACGGCCAGCAAATGTTGGTTTATGTGACAGCCTGCCTTTCTGATTTGTAAGGGACTATGGCCAGTTAAGCCTTACTCTTTTCCACTGAGTGTTTTCCAACCTTCTTCATCATGACAAGGGAGCTCTTGTTTCACCGCTGTTGTGCCAGCATTACCTCCATCGCTTTGCTGTCCACAACTGCTGGAGATAATTACTGGCTCTTGGTTTAAAAAGCTTAGCAGACATCTGCAAAACTTTCAGCAGACCTAATCATATAGAGCCAGAACCCCCTCACTCAGGGAAGCCCTGATTTGCCAAGTTTTATCTTAACTGCCCTGTGGCTCTGGGAAATTACAAGTACTCTGTGGTTATAGTTAAGCACACAAACTTATCTGATGCACAACAGAAAATATCTTTCATCTATGATTTAAAATATTAACATCGATTATGCGCATAAATACTGTTTAGCCTGTTGAGGAGGTTTACTACAACTTCTTTAGGACAGATCTGCTTAAAAAAAACAAATATGCTTTTTCTACATTTTGAAGACCACATCACTTACACAAAACGTCTAGCATATGGCTTCTGTTAGCTCTGACTGATGCTTGTCTCAAGCAGTTCTCTTTTGAAATCAAATTACTATCCTTGACTTTCATATGTTTATGTTCCCAATTAAATGAAAACTGAGTCTCAGAAAGCAGTTTTTGCCAGCTGACTGCATGTTTTGTTTAAATACGATCAAGATATATACAGTTTTAGCTCTGTTTCTGTAGTGTCTTTCCAAACTTTTCACTGAAGAATTGAAAAAAAAAAAAAAAAATAAAGAAAATGTTTTCTAGACTTCTTGATTTCAGTGGCACTTAATTTTCAAAATATCTAAGCACATAACAGCCAATGAATGGGATTTATCCTCATTTATGCCCTGTGGATTTGTTGAGCTACCCTGAGGGGAAAAAAATAATTATTGTTACTTAGAACAATAGATTATGTAGCACATAAAATAAACACTTAACTCTTACACACTACATTTCTGCAGTTGCTTTCAAAACATTCCAGAAAAGTGGGTAACCATAACTATCCTTAACACACATGATGAGAAAGTGATGGTCTGTAACAGAGCAGGGAATGACAATTCACACATCCTAAACTCATACCAGCCAGAACCTTTCCTGCGCCAGTTCACCTAGTGTCACTGTTCTCTGAAAATCTAGGTACCACCATCTTGGGAGAAAATGAAGTACACTGTATTCTGCACCATGTATCAGCAATCAAACTATCAACTACATACTGATGAGAGAATTTTTACTAGCAATGCCCCTGCTGCAAAGAAGTGATCTCGAAGTCAAACTCTGTCTCAGGAAGTTTGCATGAAGATTGTTTGAAAAATCACCTCTTGACTTATAAATGGAATCAATTCAGTACAGCCATTGTGAAGGAAAATTAAGAAAATTACAGTGCAAAGCTAAAATATATTAGAATTAATACACACTATTACCCTGAAACAGGGAAGAGACCCTCTGATTACACTCTGGATCCTGTAAAATCCAGGAAGCCAGTTTCACTTCCCCATCCAGCCTCTCAACACATTTTCAACCTCTTTTTTTCCCTACAGATAAAGTCAAACTGTAACTATAATTTTTAGTCTGGTTTCCACATGAAATGAGGCTTGCACAATCACAATATGTGTGCATGCATGTGCCAGAGGTTGAGCCTCACTGGACAATAGAGATTCTAAAACAACTGCTTGCTATGTATGTTCCATCTGCACAGAGCTTTGTGGACAGCCACATCCCACTAGACAAGAGAGAATCCAGTCAAACAACACTTGTCAATGGAAATTTGACTTCACTACTTTTGCTGCTCACAGATCAATGTTTTTAATCAGAAAACATCAAATTAGAGTGCAGTGACTTTATGTTACCTCATGATTATAGTGGTGGTTGCAACAGAAATCCCCTACAAAAAAATACTTGCCAACAGCCTGTTCTTGTCAACACTCACCTGTGATTTCACTCTGGGAAGAACTATGGAAAGGTCCTTTCCAAACAAAAGGTAGCTAACAAAACCAAAATCACTGGTAATGGGGAAAAAGAGGGCTCTTCAGTTTAGAACATTACAACTTTTTGGTTTTTTTTCAAGAATACCATTAAAAAGCCTCAGCTAGAAAAAGCATATTTTCAGATTTTCTTAAAGACGGGACAAATGCTGAAGAACTTACATGTCTGGCCTGGGTTGCACATTACCCTTTTGTCCCCCAAACCCCAGCTTGACTGAGCCACTCTAATTACAGAATTCTTAACACAAATGTGGCAAACAAAATCTTTCTTATGTGAACTCACAACAATGATATTTCCTTCTGATTAAACAACAGGAGAAAACAGGAAGAACAGCAGATTTCTGGATTACCCAGATTACTCTGAAATATTTTGGATCTGCACTAGCACACTAGCACAGAAAAGAACACATTTTACTGGGAAAATCCAAAATAAAGAAAATTAGAATGTCCATTGCTTATGCTATTCTCAGACATCCTTCTTTTGAGCTACATTTACTAGAGTATCTTATGAACAAAGCTGCTGGCTGTGTTTAGCAGACACAGTTAAACTAGACAAGATGACTGGTAACAAGAAGAAAACCTACATTAAAGTTTTGTCCATTTATTTTTGTATAAAACCAGCTTCAACAAAGGCTCAACAAACACAGTAACACACATTTGCTGGCCAGCTAGCTCCTTCTGCACTTCTGAAATGCATGCACACAAAAACGTATCTTCCCTTGCAGACACAAATCATAAACACCTCAAGAATGTGACCTGGCAATGTGATCACTTCAATTCTAACCAGCCTGAAGAAAACACAGAAATCTTAATAATGACTAGGCATATGGCAAACACTTGCCTCTTAAGCAAAGTTCTAGACCCTTGCCAGTTACTAACTTCACACATGGAAACTGATCTTCTTGATAGTTGTGACCCAGCTAAAATCATGATCTGCAGGTTCAGCAAATGGCACTAACTTTCAGAAAGAGGTGTTAAATTGCTCACAGTCAGCAGCCTAGTCTTATATATGCATTCATCCTGTTTATTTCCTGTAATTTAAATTTCCTTTTCTTTGTTCATGTCCTGTGGCCAGCTGCCTCCTGATCCAAAGTGATATCCCAGCACATGTTACAATTATGATCATAAAAAGTTTCTGCTGGAGCATGGAACTTTCCCAGAGGATTCAGTTGAGGAGATTCTGATGGTGTTGCTTACCCTGGGAAGGAGGAGGGTGGGACTGTGTTTTTTTAATATATTGTGTGCTTTAGAATTTGTTTTCTCAAACAGTATTTATCAAATGTATTTTTTAATAAATGTCCATGGCAATATTCCTGGCACACAATATGTTAAAAAAGCAGGACTTACCTGGACCCCTATGGTCTGGTTCCATGCTCCAGTACAGTATCCAGAGTAGCTGTGATGTAACAACAATGTGCATACTGGGGCTTTTTATCACTGTGGAAGCTGGCAGAATGCAGCACAGGTCAGTGCCACAGGACCTGAAAGAAGAAAAACAAAGCATGCTTTTAGGCAGTAATATGCTGAACATCCACCTCTTAAAGCAGGAAATCAGGGCTTCCAGAAAACAAAAAATAATGTGGTATCTATGCATGCAGGTCCATTGAAAGGAATGTAATTGTATGTATTTCACAATACTCACATAAGCACAAGAAATAAATAGTTAAGAAATGACAGGGGAGGTGGAGAATCTAAAAGGGACTACAAATATAACTCCCCCATAGTGTTTTGAAAACATCTCTCTCCTTTTGCCCTATTTCCAGGGAATGCCTGGAATCACGTTCTGACACCACCCCCTGTTCCGAAGGCACTCACAGTCTTTGCAAAGCACCTCTCCACTGCAGTGCCTCAGGATTCTGCAGTGTCACTCCTCTTCTGCCTGGCTCTCTGCAAAGTGAAGTCATAGGAATGGATCAGCCAACCTGACTTCTCACTACCCTGCCCAGAATCCTTTGTGAACCAAAATGAGTCATCGCTCGGAAAAAATCCACAGCGCAATGTTCCGGGTTTCTCCCTACGTCTGCACTGGCTTCTTTGTCTTTGAAACCAAGTGCCTATGCTTCTGGAACGGTGCCCAGCTGCATTGTACAGGATAACAAGCCAGTCTCCTCATTAAGTGGACAAGAAAGCTATTTACATGAATTAACAAAGACAAGTTAAAGCTTTTACCCTCCAATCAAGATAAAAAATTTACCCTTAACGTATCTTCCTGATGTAATACACGACCACCAACACATACCACAAGTAAACAGACGTAAAGACACAGAGTATTTCCTTATTCACCATTTACCATGACACCAGTTTTACTCTACTGATTAAAAAGACTTACTCTTCTTTGTCAGTCCTGAAGAATGCTGCAGACCTGCACATAACACACAGCTCTGCTGTACACTGGACCAAAGCTATGCTGCTGAAAACTGTTTATCAAAAAATTAGGAGCAGCGGACAAGTTCTTGCAAGCTCATTTTTCATCAACCTATTCACCATTTGGGCTCACAACAAAGTCATCCCTGAAACCATGCCAGACAGAAAATGTCAAACTGCTCCAACTACTGAGAGCCAGCAGAGCTGCTTCGGTTTCTGCTGCCACTGACAAAGGTAATGATCAGAACGAGGTCACTGTGTCAGGATCTCACTCTCAGTGCTAGGTTTGCCTTCATTTGGGAACTATATGCTAAGCTAAAGCATCAGGAAAACACAGGAGAAGACATAGGAATAACGTGCTATGACGGATACTGCTGTTCAGGAGAAACATTTTCAGTTGTTGGGAATTTTCTTTTAAGAGAAGGAAACATTCAAAATTACATAGCCTTGGGTGGCATGGTTTAGTGTGAGGTGTCCCTGGCCCTGGCAGGGGGGTTAGAACTAGATGATGTTAAGGTCCTTTCCAACCCTAACTATTCTATGATTCTAAAATTACCTTAACTGCAAAAGAACTAGCTCTAAGTGTGATCAAAATGAGAAATCCAATATGCAGAAATGGAAGGACAACAGAAAAAGGGAGTGCTGCCATGAGGCACTTACAAAGTTTCCTCTACCCTAAGTACTCTGAAATGGTTTTAAGCATAGTAGGCATATAACTCATAAAATCCTGAAACACAGCACTTCCGGATTCACCTATGCTGTGCTGGAACAGGCAGTTCTCCCAGGTTCTCCCCTCAATGATCACAGCAAGCCTTTGGGACTGAATGAAATACGAAGGTCTCCATCTCCCTATGCTGCAAGATGTAGGCTTGCAACTACCCTGGCAGTGAAAGAGTCAAACTCGGTGTAAAATAGGTCTGTGAAAGTGCTTCAAGAGGACAATAGCTTATATAGTGAAAAACACAACAAACTTCACTTTTGTTTACAGGTCTATGGCCACTGCTATGCAGAAAAGCCATAGAATAAACAGGTTAATTTACAAGTGTAAGGTAAGCTGGGTGCTTTGCTACATCTGCAGTTACACAGTAGCTAAGATCTCAGTATTAAACTGCTGGCTTTTGCCAGTCATCGATTTCTCTGTTCCCTGAAAGGCCTTATCCCAGGAAATCTTCCTTCAACTTTACAGGAGTTTTGCCTTCTTTGGGGCTACAGGATCAGCTGCAAAGCCCCTAATGAATCCAATTTGGCACTTAACACTGTTTGGGTCTCCCAAGATCATCCTGCGGAATTGTTGCTAAGCCATTTTACAGCAACCAAACTCATTCCAAGTACAAAATTTCTGTGGGCTTTAAAGAGAATTACAACATGCACCTACTGAAAGAAAAAAACAAGTGCTCTGATCTGCTTTTCATTTGCACCAAACAGCATTAATGCAAAGCTAAATAGCTGGGCTTGTGCATGCAGTACTGCTTTCATACACAGGTACAAGTTCTTGCAGCAGCAGTCATGCTACTATCACCAAAGTTAAAATACTGACAGAAGAAAGATAAAGGTAATACCACAGCCTGAATACTCTTTCTCTCTAACAAATTTCTCTAGCACTTCAACCCAAATTATAAAGTCAGGACCAGCTTGACTACTCTGAACAGACACAAGTGTAAGTTGAGTGAGAGAATTCCGCTTGCACATGTGACACCTTGTAGACACCTAGAATGCACTAAGCATGCACATGCACCTGGGGTTCACATACATCTCGTGTGCATAAGCACCTAGGTATCCTTTACTCCAATTCATCAGCAATTACACAGCTCTTTAATCAGTATTAAGAACAGCAAGAAGTGCCTGATACCTCAAGCATGGCAGAGAGAAAAAGCGAAAGGAGAAACCAGCAGCAGAGAAAACGGAAATAAGAATGTTCAGAAGAGGAAAAGTTGATGAATAAACTGCCATCATTAGTCATGATACCCAGCGTGACCTCTCAGATGGAAGGCCTAGAGAAAATTTCTAGTCAAGGCAGCTACACTATTCCTCCATCCCAATTCTTCCCCCAGCATATGACAGGAGTTGGTAGTGAAACAAAAGCTGCCTCACTGGAAGTGTAAGAGCACAAATATGCCAAGTATTTCTCTCTGCATAACTCCATGCATGCACATGCATCTGAATAGACCAGTATAGAATACAACATAGCCTGAGATAGATGGATCTCCATCATATGCTCAGAAAGCAGATGTTGTAGAAATCCCATTTTCTTCCTTTGCACACGCACTGTTGTGGAGTTGAACAAAGACTCCTTTGTTAAACTCCATTTTAGCTTGCATACATTCTTGAGTCCTCCTGAGCCAGGGCCTGGGATTCTCTTCCTTTGCCACAGCACCTTCATCATCACCAGAGGAAAATTCAAAAAGAGAAAAAGTAATATGCTCAAATGGGAGGGAGAGAACAAAAGGATTAAAAATGAACACCACTAGAAGATGCTATAGTGGTTATCAAGGGCATAGAAAACTCAGACTAGCCTGTACCAGTTTCACAGGATCCCAAATTTCAGAAGCTAGTGTCAGCACTCAGCATTCAGTCCATAGCTGCAGAGACTACAGTCATCTATCATGATTCATTCCACAAGAACCAAGTTCACAAAGCAGGATGCTGTGGAGGACAGTGTCAAACACTTTGCACAAGTCCAGCTAGATGACACGAGTAATCCTTTCCTTACCTACCTGCAACTGCTGTAGGCAGCCACCAAATCTGTCAGGAACAACTTGTCCTTGATGAAGCCATGTTGGCTGTCACCAACCACCTTATTTTTCATGTGCCCTAGCACAGTTTCTAGGAGGAATTTCTCTATGATCTTGCCAGGTACCAAGGTGAGACTGACTGGTCTGTAGATTCCCAAGTCTACCTTTTTCCCCAATTTAAAAATGGAGGTTATGTTTTCCCTTTTCCAGTCAGGTTCCTTAGATGGTTTTGAACCCAAACTTCTCCTACAGTAGGCAGTTCTTCATTTTCCCACTCCTTTCTTTTGCCTTCTGCAATGCGGGCAATGCAGTTGAAACACATGCAGCGAAGACCCAACGCAAAAAAAGTTGTTGAGTACCTCAGCCTTCTCCATATTCCCGGTAACCAGGTCTCGTGCTTCCTTCCGGAGAAGGCCCATCTTCCTTTCATCACCAATGTACCTGTAGAAGCTTTTGTTGTTGCCCTTCACATCCTTGGCCAGATTTACTTCTGTCAGGGCTTCCACTTTCCTAACCTGATCCCTGGCTGCTTGGACAGTTTCTCTGTATTCTTCCCAGGCTACCTGTCCTTGCTTCCACCATCTGTAGGCTTCCTTTTCGTGTTCAGGAGCTTCTTGTTCATCCACACAGGCCTCCTGGTGTTTTTGCCTGACCCTTTCTTGGTTAGGAAGCATCATTCCTGAGCTTGGAGGAGGTGATCCTTGAATATTAACCAGCTTTCTTGGGCCCCTTTTCCCTCCAGAGCTTTCATCCCATGGTAATCCACCAAGCAGATCCTTCAAAAGGCCAAAGTCCACTCTCCTGAAGTCCAGGGTATTGCTGTGCAACTTTCTCACTGCATAAGGATTTCAAACTCTACCATTTCATGGGAACTGCAGCCCAGGCTGCCCTTGAGCTTCACATTCCCCACCAACCCCTCCTTGTTGGTGATAACAAGGTCTAGCATAGCCCCTCTCCTCATCGCTTCCTCTATCACTTGGAGAAGGAAGTTATCATCAATGCATTCCAGGAATCTTCTGGATTGCTTATGCCCTGCTGGGTTGCCCCTCTAACAGATATCAGTGGTTGAAGTCCTTCACAAGGACCAGGGCTTGTGAACACAAGGCCACCCCTATCTGTCTTTAGAGGGACTAATCCACTCAATCTTCCTGGTTGGGTGGCCTGCAGCAGACCCTCATTGTAATGTCCTCTGTGCCTCGTGTGGCCCTTTAATCATGACCTGTAAGCTGCTGGTTGGCTCCTCCTTCACCCTCAAGCAGAGTTAGCTCCATGCACTCCAGCTAGTTACTGACATTGAGGGAGACACCTCCTCCTCATCTACCTTGCCTGTCCTTCATGAAGAGCCTACATCCTTCCATTCCAACACACCAGTCATAGGAAACACCCCACCACTTCTCTGTGATGCTCTGCAGGTGTGTGCATATCTAACTCCTGTTATTCCCAATGCTAAATGCCTACGTGCAGACATATGCAAGTTGGGCCCCCAGTGAAGCCAACCTACTGGCTTGTAGTGGCCAGAATGTGTTTGTGATGCTCCTCAGGTGCCCTCCTGCTGACCTGTGATCAATCTCCAGGCTCTGGGCATCTGGCACTGGCATCAAACTGGTAGGAGTGGGATGTATTGAGGCTGCCCTCAGATAGATAAAAATGCACACTGATATTTCTTTAGGAAATTTCTTAATCCTAAAATTTTTGACACATTAGCTCTCTACTAATAACCAGTTATTTGCAGAATGCTAATAAGTTCCACTTGGCTTACCTGAACAAATCTCCTGGTTCTTTAAGAAATCACTTACAAAAATACAAGAGGGAACATGATCAGGGCATTAAATTCTGCAATATCCCAACAAGTGATGCCCATCTGTTTTTGTGCTAATGTTGTCTAGGAACTTAAATTACTCTCTCTTTTTTCCTCTCCTGCTGCTTACACCCTGATGTACTTACAGAGAACATACCTCCCCTCCTTCAGATGTCATTCCACTGGCTTTAATAAAAGCACTCTCTTTTGGTGTTCTTTCTCATGTCTGCCCCCCTGTCCCTTTAATCTTTCTAGAGGACTCATTTACATTTACTCAAACTTACATAACTTTGCTTTAAAAAGCAACCACCAGAATTCTGTGCCATGTTCTGGTGCTCCAGCTAACCTCTCGCCTGCATCAAGGTACAAGGAAATGAAAATTTCCATACTTTTGGTAGAAATACCCTGCCCTATATATAGTAACTTGCTTTTTTTCACAGCTGTACTACATTTTACTACATTCACTGTAACCAGTTCCACATCTTTTTTTATGCTGCCTGCAACTGATGAGTGTGAGGCAAATACTCCTGGGTTTAACTCCCCAGACCATGATCTTGTCCATTAACAACTCCATGGATATGATGAAGGATCACTGACAATCCAATCCTTATTTGTAATCCATTTTTTAAGCATCTCCACTTTATCACATGATAAAAAGTATCATAAAAACAAAAATGAAAAACAATAATACTTTAAATGTAACCTAATGCAGGACAAACCTATAACCCCATAACACACTTGCTAATACAACAACCCAATAAACATCATTTAAATGAACCTATCATGTCTCAACAGGAAAAACAAAGCAACCCGCAAAACTCCCTCCCTCAAAAGCCCAGTAGCTAAAACAATTCTCTTTTTAGAATTACAATATTATATTTCACTTATAGCTCAACAGTAAGCATGTGATATTTTAAATCACACAGAAGAATTTCTCTAACAGATTTTCTACCTAGGACCATGGGATAGGAGGGGAGGAAGGTTTGGGGCTTTTTTGCATAGAAATC
Organism: Forpus xanthops; assembly: GCA_032466535.1. NCBI lineage: Eukaryota > Metazoa > Chordata > Aves > Psittaciformes > Psittacidae > Forpus > Forpus xanthops. The sequence continues at coordinate 3,500 of JASSUY010039225.1, read as the reverse complement.
CGTTACTATTAAATTAATTTGATCAACTTTAAAGCAGTATTGCCATTGACCATGCCACCACCCCACCCCCTCAAAAACAAAGCCTGCCTGTTTTCTGGCAGCAAACAATAAATGCAAGGAAAGCTAGAAGCAGTAAAAAAAAATCTGACACTAGAGGAAATTTGGCAAGAGAGAGTGAGCACATGAGGAACAAAAGGGAGAAAAAAAAACCAAACCCACAAACAATGATAAACCGAGATGCTTTCTTTTAGGATGGAAATTTTGAAAAGGCAGAGGAAAAAAATCCTCTTTGCAAATGCTCCTGAAAGCACAGAACATGGCTGTTGAAATATAACAATCAGCGTGTCTTAGCCAAACATTCTTCACTATCCCCTTCAGTTTAGCCAGAATGCATTTTCAGTGTGGCTGATGGGAATGAGGGGATGCTGCAGCACATACTCAGCAAGAGTCTAGTCAGCAGCTAAAATTCTTGAAAGGTGAAGGATGATTAGCAATGCAATCCAATAACGTAGCACACCCTCTCTCATCTACATTGACTGCTGTAACCATGGAAGGATTTTTATCCTGAAGACAATACTGCAGTGCTTACAGCTTTTCAAACAAATTGTGATGACCGGCAGATAACTTCAGGTTAAAATAAGAACCTGCAACACTGAATGCAAGTCCCATGGTACTACAGCAGCCTTTAACAGCCCAGTTTTTCCTGGCTGGGAGAGAACTGATGAAAAGGCCAGGCATGAAATCAATTAAAATAGTGCCAAAGTGGTTTTAAAAAGAAAAGGTTATACACCCCAAAGACTTAGCAGTTGAGAGTTTACTGGGTCATTTTCTCCCCATGGTGGAAAGCAGAGTTTTCACTATGACTGGAGTACATTTAAGAAGATGCACTTAAATGCTTACGAAATCAAAATATCTTACAACCTAATACATGGAGCAGCTATATCAGGATATTCTGCCTCCATGACAAACCTGTGTGGGGTAGATACAGTGGCCACCGTTTCGCACAGCAACTCAAAACACTTCCCAACTCTGTCCCTTAGTCTCCCCCCCACAGGGGTCAGCTGTGAGAATGGGAACACAGCAAATGCCAAGGCACAACAGTTCAGCAACTCATTACATCTGCTGCCCCTTTCATGCTGATAAAGCATCTTAGAGGAAGCATTACAGAAAAACACCCGTACACACTGCCACACACTGCATCTTAAACTGTCCTAAACAGAAACAGTTCTTTTGAGATCCTCAAGAACTGGCAGATTGTAATTTTTTCACCTAATTAGTATGACTACCAGCAAACGCAACAATCAAAAGCTACCTCCCCAAATAGATGACTGTACCTGAAACAGGGGTTCCCACAATGAAACATCTAGATTGAATGTTTCCTCCTGTCCATTTCACACGGGTTTTGTTTCTTAATTTTACTGAGCATTTGTTTTATTACAGGAAGTAGTAAACCAAAACCTACAACAGCCATTTTACTACTATTACAACAGTAACACCTCCTTACCTCCTGCTCTTTAAGTGAAATTTCAGGAATCAGAAAATATCCCTGTACATGAGCCATAAAACCGAACCTGGTTTCCAAAACAAGGATAAAATTACCAGTTTCATAGGTCTCTCTTGCATGACTTCTTACATATCTCCTTATTTACAGTCTTAGGTTTAGATTCTGAATTATCACCCCCCGACTCATCTAACATGCTCACCACTCACTCCAGCAACATGCAGACCATGCTCCTAAAGAAGTATGAAACCCAACATATTTGAGCACTGTCTTGTCAGCATTCCCTTGCATTGCCTCACATTAAACTGCTCATGTCACTACTCAGCAGAATTGCTCAGCTGTTTTACTCAGCTGTCGCTAGTGCCTTCTGAAGTCCTCCTCAGAAGTCTTAATGAACCTGAACAACTGCGCTATGAGAGATAGGGTTACCATTTCATTACCCATTCCATCCTTCACATTTCTATTATAGCTATTAAACCCCAAACATTTGGTATTGATCCCTGCTGCACAGAACATTTGGCATTGATCCCTGTGGCACAGAACACTGTTAAACATTTCTAGAGACCAGAACTGGCCATTGTTCTTTTTTCTCCTCTGTATTTTAAACTGAATTCAACAAGAGTTTTCTCTTGGACTTCCACCAAGCATTTTTAAAGCAATAGAGCATGTAAGAGTCCTAGTGCTCCCCAAGTGTCACTATGACCCAGTTTTCTGAAAGACAAAGCAATAAAAATAGTTGCATCTTTGCCCTCTTATTCAGTATAGAGACCTAAACTAAGATATCAAGACTAGATTCCTGAGATGATCTCAGGAGCTGATGACAATCTCAACTTAAATTGAACTAAACCATAAGGCTAGCAAAAGGAGAGATCTGGGAAAACTTTAACAAATCTGGTATGTAACCACTGGACACAGAGAGAAAATCACATATAACAAAATTTCAAGATCAAAGCACACAGGATGCAAATACATTTGAATGACTACATTTTATGCCACAGCAAAATATTTTCTTAACACACATTGTAAAAACAAAGGGCTATTCCTCGTCTTGCCATTATGTTGTCATTCCTTATTCTGGACTATAAGAAAAAAGGGCATATACTTACTGCCATATTCTTTCAACAAGCCACCCCACAGGCAGTACTTTCAACTCATCCAGAGCTCAAAGGCACATGACTTCCATTTAGAAACACAGAAAAGGATCTCCATCAGAGTTGGAGCTTGACGAGGCTCTCTGCTTCAAAAGCAGTAAATGCCGAATTGCACATGGTGAAGGGAATGGTTCAACATAGAATCATAAAATAGTTAGGGCTGGAAAGGACTTTAAGATTATCTAGTTCCAACGCCCCTGCCATGGGCAGGGACACCTCACACTAAACCATGCTACTCAAGGCTATGTCCAACCAGGCCTTGAACACCGCCAGCGATGGAGCATTCACAACTTCCTTGGGCAACCCATTCCAGTGCCTCACCACCCTTACAGGAAAGAATTTCTTCCTCAGATCCAATCTAAACTTCCCCTGTTTAAGTTTGAGCCCATTACCCTTTGTCCTATCACTACAGTCCCTCATGAAGAGTCCCTCCCCAGCATCCCTATAGGCCACTTTCAAATATTGGAAAGCTTCTATGAGGTCTTCATGCAGCCTTCTCTTCTCCAGTCTGAACAGCCCCAACTCTTATCATCCTATCTTCATACGGGAGGTGCTTCAGTCCCCTGATCATCCTCGTGGCCCTCCTCTGCACTTGTTCCAGCAGCTCCATGTCCTTTCTATGCTGAGGACACCAGAACTGCGCACAATACTCCAAGTGGGGTCTCACGAGAGCTGAGTAGAGGGGCAGGATCACCTGGTCACACTCCTTTTGATGCAGCCTAGGATACTGTTTGCCTTCTGGGCTCCAAGAGCACACTGCCGGCTCATGTCCATTCTCTCATCAACCAACACCCCCAAGTCCTTCTCCTCAGGGCTGCTCTGAATCTCTTCTCTGCCCAACCTGTAGC
>JASSUY010039224.1:0-12035 GCA_032466535.1 Forpus xanthops | reverse complement strand
ATATAAGTGTAAGATCTGAGAGAATAAACGGACATTTTGTTTGCATCAAACTGCGTCCCCGTCCCTCATTGCGACATAAGACCACACTAAGCAGTAAGACACTGAGCTGGACAGCATGACACTGTGCAATAGAAATGATGGTTCTTCTGCTGCTCAGGTCCCCCTTTGCTGTCATTGAGTCATAGAATCATAGAACAGTTAGGGTTGGAAAGGATCTTAAGATCATCTCCTTTCAACCCCCCTGGCACGGGCAGGGACACCTCACACTAAGCTGTGTCACCCAAGGCTCTGGCCAATCTGGCCAACAGGGATGGAGCATTTGCAACTTCCTTGGCAACCTATTCCAGTGCCTCACCACCCTTACAGTCAGCTTGTAATGTCTTCCCAACCTCATGTACTTCCATTTCTGACTGTACAAATTCATTGTGATCTTTAGCAAATGGACTGCCTTTCTATCTGTCATTTCATTTCTCGCATGTCTTTTCCATTTCCCTTCATGGACACTGCACCGTAGGCACAACAGTGCTTGGCTTCCACCTACCTTTGTGAGACTTGGACTGTTTAACCTGTTGTGTGCAGTATCCCAGAACTGCCAGACAGCATTCCTTAAAGCTGTTGTTTTGCCACTGTAAATGCACCGTGGATAAAATCCAAAGAGCATAAATATGCCAAAAATGTGGAGTGCAGAATTTACCTCCAAACCCAACGAAAAAGAAAAGACACAGTTGAAACGTCTCCTGGGTCGAATTATTTTAACACATCATTTCTTACCTTCATTCCTATCATCACCTGAAGCTGTTAACAAGGAACACTGTCCTAGGGCATCAAAGTCTTCACTGTTAATGTCATCAGCAGCTAGCTGCAGGCGGGCATCCTGCTGGACAAGCTGTTCCCTGTTGGAAGCCCTCACTGGAGATGCTTATGCCCTGTGTTGACCACCATCGTGTATCCTTTGTACCACAGCACACCCAGAAGCTTTAGGACTATCTCCTAAAGGCTGGAGAACTTTTCTGCTCTGCTGTACCAATAGGAAGGAACAGGAGTTGAGGAGCGGAAAGGCTTAGCCTGTAGTTTAAAACTAGAATATCACAGGTGTGAGGAATTTCTGCTCCCACCCCTCAAAGCAGGACCAACTTAAAGCTGAGTTCTGAGTATCTTCAAGGCTAGAGAAGAATCCTGAGCCTCCATACAGTTTCCAGGAGAAAAAAAGGGGCTCATACACTGTAGGACCTGGGAAGTCAGAGATCACAGCCAAATCCTTGCTCACCTGCCTGCACAAGCTGCTCTCTGCCTTTGAGGAGTTGGGGTCTCGTGCATCTTCTGCAAGGGGGAAAGCTCCCACCAGCCTCTCCACAGGTACCAGAGCCTTTGCATGCACCTACTGTCTGCAGTTTCCCTCTTAGCCACTTGCAGGAAAGCACTGAATTAGTAATTGTACACCTCACACCAAACCAGACAGGGTCCATTGCCATATTTCATAGAGTCATAGAAGCCCAAACTGGTTTGGGTTGGAAGGGTTCTTAAAGCTCATCCAGTTCCAGCCCCCCGCCATGGGCAGGGACACCTTCCACTTGAGCAGGTTGCTCCAAGCCCCTGGCCTTGAACACTGCCAGGGATGGGTATTTCCTCCTCCAAGCTGATCCCAGACAGGCCACCAGCAATTGGGGTTACGCCACATGCTGCTCTGCAGCAGAGACTGCTTTCAAAGCAGAGTGCTGATGAAAGGTGAGCACGGTCGAGTCCCTGAGCAGCTCGGTCAGGACATGACTTGCAGGACAAACCTCCCGGGTTTGGGGGCTGGAAGGGCTGGAAGTTTATCAGCTGTTCCTGGACACCTTGTCAAATGTCCGATGGGAGGCAGCCATCCGTCCACCCTGTGCTGCCAGCCAGGGGAGGATGCTCAGTGCAGGAAACCAAGAGACACGCGATGAACTGTTTGGGATGTGTCTGTAGGTGTTGGATTGTACCAGCTTACATTCAGCCAGTTTGGATGCTGGGAACCATCAAGGTGGAGCTATAAAACCCCACGTTAAGTTGGATTTAATTGTAACACGCTGATGCACTGTGACTGGGTTCAGGTCAGCCAAACTGGTACTAGCCTAAACTGACGTATACTGAACTCCCAGTGTGGCCTGCCCAAAGTACATGGAACACATCTCCAGTAGTCCAGACCTTTGTTTCTATTCCCAGATCAGCTTTAACAGCAAGTTTTCAGCAATCACATCAGTAAATGATGATGAAACCCTCACTGTTCTACCAGAGCTCCTTTATCTCCCTGCTTGGTGCTCCCATATTCCTAAGGATGAGCAGTGAATGCCTCCCAGAGCTAGAAAGCAAAGGGAGCAGAAAAACGAAGCCAGCAAGCAAACAAACAACCCAGCCATCACCAGGGTGCTGCCTTTGATTCTTTAATAAGGTTTTGGTAGTATACAAGCTTTTTGTTTTCTTTCTTTTCCGATTGTCTGGATTAACATACATGGATTTAAAAAAGGCACAAAATCCATTGCACAGCTTCTGTTTTGTTTGCTTTTGATGACATTGCCTGTTCCTTGTGGTTTCAAGTGTAGGATTTTACAGTACTCTGCAGCATTTACAGCATGGTCTACATACAGGTAATCAATGCATGCTTTTATACAGGAGACAGAATTCCAATTCTCTCTCAGTATTTCTATATACACAATAATACAGTGGGTTTCTTCTGAAAAGAAAAAAGCTTTAGATCGGTCTTGCATGCTCGGTGTGCCAGAAGAATTAGTGCAAGCATATATTACAGTGTTATTGCAGTACAAAAAGGGGTTGACTTTAGGCTCTAAAGGATTAGATACAGGAAGAATAAAAAGACCCAAGGAAAACAAGCTTTGGATCCCTTTAGTCAACTACGTCCTCCCAAGTGGATCCCTGCTCAGTACGGCCTTTAAAGCTACAGCATTTCCCCTCGTCTCCCTGCTGCCCTCCCCCTGAGACGAATGTCCACAACTTCTCCAAACCTCCCATCCCTGGCCATGGAGGAGGACTTCTGGCAACTTGAGGAAGCCCTTCTGCTGTGCTCCGAATGCCGGAGACTTACCCGAAGGGGACTTCCCTGAGATCCACCGCTTCCAGCAAACTCAAGTCCCAGCAGATGAAGTTTCTCAAGCAAACCAGGAAGTGCGGCAGGTTACCTACAGCTTTTGTCTCTTCCCAGTAGAAAGGACTACAGAAACCCACAATCATCTCCTACTTCGAATAGCAGTTGCTTCAATATGGTTTGGACTCTCTCCTGCTTAGCGGCAACAGAAGTCTAGCAGGTGACACAAGGTAATGCAAAGGAAGGATATGCTGGTCCCTGAGATTCTTAATGGGAGCTGGAAAAGTCAGAGAAGCAGAAATCGAGTTCCCAACATGACAGTAATTGTTCCATTAGGAATGGGAAGAGGCCTTAGTCCTGAGAGATGCATGTGGCACACAGGCAGCAAGAGCTGTAGTCTGGTCTTCCCTGTAACGGCTTTGATTTGGATACTATCAGGACCTTAGCATATCCTGGAAGTGACATTATCCTCTGCCAACATAGACTAAGCTTGTTTGGGACTGGGAGATCGGGCAGGACTGACAATGGTGAGTGGAAAAACCCCTAGTATCTGAGTTTCTGAAGCAGCTCTTTCTTCAACCCAGCATCAGATGAGGTAAAAGGAGCAGGGGTCTTAGAGCTGCCATGCTTGCTTGCAGGACCTCCGCATTCCAAGAATCAGCACCATAAATGTCATGAGAAATGTTGTTCTTCCCAGCATCAAATGCTCCACACAGCCCTTCTCTTCCTTTATACCAAGGACTGTCCAGTCCCATGCTGCATAAATGCTCTGTTCCTCCCTATTTGTGCTTTCAGATGTTTAGGCTGTGCCAGTTTTCCTAGCATCTCGGATGGAAGCAACAGCTCCGTGAAGGTGGAATACCTGCCCCTTCGCTTCCCACCTCTGTCCCCACCGGTGTCTCCAGCAAGAGCCAAGGCAGAGCTCCTGCTCTGAGCAGACACAGGGCCCGTCTCACTCTTATCACTATTAAGAGGCTCAGGAAATGGTGAGCAAAGTGGAAGGAAATGATAATCCAAAGGTTGTCCCAGTCCCTAATTGTAAAGGCAACTTAATAGCAGCAAGAAAGAAGAAGGAAATTCTGAAAGCTAACACCTTCCTTAGCCATAAAAATAACCAGAAGTCAGCAGTGCTGAGTAAGAACCTGATCTGGCTTTTTTGTCTTAGGAAGGACCAAGCTGGAGGGGAGGGAGTCCCATGGAAATCCTCCTTATCAGACTTGTTCAGAGGACTGCATTTCACGTTGTCAGATCAATTAATTGCACTCAGAATTAAACAGAGAAACGTGTTGGAGGAAGCCCTGGGGATCCTTATGAGGCAAGTGCACGAGGTGAGGTAACCAACTTGAAACACTTTGCATATGGAAAAAGAAAACCTCCAAACACAAAGCAATTCCCTGTTCAAACACGGAGGGTCATGCAGGTGAATGTAAAGCGGGGACTGCTTCCAACCCCCGGCTTACATGGTTAGCAGCTTGTTTAAAATGTACATTCATTGTGACATCATTCTCTCAACAGCAGGTTTAATACAAAGGAGTTGCAATACAGCAAATAATCCTTAGAAACATTTCCCAGAAATTAATGTTGGCGCTGGCCCATGGGACTGCAAGAGCAGGTCCATGTGATCCAGCCTCCCAAACACAAACCTCACGGTGTAACAATGCAATCAAAAGGAAGTTAGTACCGCAGTGATCAGCCTTTATGCATTTAATGGTTTAACATTACCCAAAATAGGTGTTTGCATACCAATACATGACACCCTGTGTGGCAGCACCTGCCACCAGCTGATGGTGCGTGGAGGGGTATGTGCGCTACAGGACACTGCATTAAGAAACTGGGCCAGGTCAGGTTGCCAAAATCAGCTCTGCCACAAGCAAAGGAGGCCAGTGTGCCACCTGAACCAGACACCACGGGGATACTGACTGAGATTCATCCTTTGCAACAGCCTTTTGAGCACTTGGATGTGTGCAAAGCGGCCCATGACCGGCATGGGAACACTTCAGTAAGGCATGACCACATATGGCCATTCACACACCATGTGTGGGTCATGAACACATAGAAACGTACATACAATCAGAAATGGAAGCTCCAGCAAAAAGCATCCCAACACCACCCTGGGGACAAAAGTGAACTTGGGAAGCACATCTGGCTTACTTTGGTCAACCTCTCCAGAACCTCTCACTCTGGCAGCTATAGGGGAAGCAGGTCAAGAAGAAAAGCACCCAAAGTGCTCCAGCTGACAAACACCTGGGGCAGTTTATTCACTACAAACACCAACAGGAGTTTAGGGATTTGCAAATCATCCATGATTTTCAAGGCTTCAGACCTTGTCTGCTCGGAAATGTAGTTTTACTTCTTTTTTATAGCTTGCCCCTTGCAGCCCATCTGTTACTGCCAGCAGAGCTCCATGAATACAGTGTAGCTATCTCCGAACAGTTCTTTCCCATTTGGGAAAAACAGGAAGGGAAAAAGAAAAATAAAAGCTTCTATTTTGAATAGATTGGGGTAAAAGAGCCCTTTCTTTTTCAATGGGAAATCCATCTCTGCTCCAGGTCGAGTTCTGAGAGTGGCGTGACTAGAACCCACTGACAACCACCAGTTAATCATTTGTCTAACCCAACACTTTACAATTACAATAAGAATAAAGAAGGTCATTGACACAGTATTATGTGGCTGCAGTGTGAATGTGACTGGATAGCACAGAGCCTCCATGTAGCCCAAGGAAAAGACTCCAGATCCTCTGAACAAACACTGTGGGCATCAGCAATCCCTCCAGATGAGCAGCAGAAAAATCTTTCTGTGTTTTCAAGCACAACCTTGTGCCACTGCCAAACACTTTGAGGTTCCACATATACACATCATGGCAGGGGGAGAGAAGGGCATTAGAAAACAGGGAAAGGACGGAACACATCTTTCCATGCTTGCTGATCGTCAGTCTCACAGTGCATCCTATTGTTGAGCTATTTTACAACACAGGGCTAAACTAGCAGTGGTTATATTTCCTTGCCTTAATTTTATTTACATAGGATCACAGCATCAGAGTCAAACAGTGCACTTTAACAAGAGAGAGCAAGTGAAGCTCCTGGTGATTCGCAGTCAAGGAATTGCCTCAATGATATTGGTTATATTTGGTACATAGGTCTCACCTGCTCTCCTCACAACGTCCAGATCATGAAATGACATTCTGCCTCCTGAACTCGCTCTGTGCAAACAAACTCTCACATCTGGCTTCATCCTGACATGTTCTGAAATGGCTTTATTTGCTGCTGGCTTCCCCAAACAGCAGGGAAGTGACCCACAGGAAAAATAAAGCACTTGGGAATCTTTTGAATTAAGACGCCATAGGAAGATATGAGGACTGTGACTATTAGTACTGATTCTGAATAAACTCTGGAAAGGCTAAATTGAGATGAGGGTCCTCACCTGACTGCAGAAGGCTTCTACTACAAAACAGCTTCTAAGACTCTCAAAAGAGGCCATAAAACTTGGGGCAGTGTAATGAGTGATAAAGATGGTACCAAAGCCTGGGGATGCTACTGAACTAAAAGACAAATGAGGTAGTTCAACACTCCAAAGCCTTTTGGAGCTGCTCTGGAAGGAAACCCATTGGAAGAAATGTTTGGAGCAGAGAGTTGTCCCAAACAACATCTGTTTTGCTTCTCATTTTGAAAGGCTCACAGCCTACAGGAGATAGAAAAGAGGGTGGATGCTAACTGGTGTTGTAGTCACCTTTGGAAAAGAAATGTAACCCAATGACCGAAGAGTGACTCAACCTCTCTGCCTCATGAGTGCGCAAGAGAGGCTGCTGAGGACACCTTTCCTTATTAGCTTTTGCCACAGGTCCTAGATGCAAAAAAACCCAGATAAAAATTGCATTGTTTTTTCACCTCAGAAAGGCAAAAATAAAAGATTTGTGACTGATTCTCAAAGGCGCACTGCCTTCTTGTGTAACACTGCAGAAACGGCTTGGGAGATATGGTGACAACTGGGATGGCAGAAGAAACACAGAGCTGCTTTAAAGCAATGAGATCCTTTGACAGCCTAATACCAGTGGCACAGGTTAGGTAAGGGAAGAACTGTCATGATATGTGCCCAAGTGAAGAGCACCCATCCTCAAGGAAATACCTCCACCACTCTGTGATACCTCCAGACAGGACAGGCAACGAGAGGGAACAGCAGTGAGTTAAAGTCCAGAGCATGTGACCAATGTAACAGCTCTGTTGCACTTAAAATTGCCCTGTCCTGGTTGTATGAAATACTCTGCTTATTTCTGGTTTTGTTTGGAACTCCTCCCCAACTCCCAGGCTGCAGAATGGGCACAGACACTTTTGCCAGCCCAGAAAACATCCAGAAGATGAAGAACTTGTACTGTTTGCAGCTGGAGTTGAGTCCTTTTCTCACTTGCAGAGACCAGGCACCAATTTAAATGGAACTGAAAAGACAAGCTCCCCACAACAGAAATGGTGTTTAACCAAGCATTTACATGGGTTGCAATCAGGGGGTAGCTGTGCCTTCAGGGAAAAGCACCGCCAGCTCTCTAGGTTTAGCTCCTCATGCACACAATCATTCTGGAGAGTTTCTAAGTCCTGAGGATTCCAGGGTTTGAAACTTGTGAACCTCTCCTGAAAAGGGAAGGTATCTTCCATCATCATCTTTGAAATCAAACAGCCCTTAAATAACACGATCACTGTTCCTCATACAGACTCCATACAAAGCCGAGATTGCTCCAAGTGCCAAATGTGTCATTTTTCACTGTTTCCTCTAAGGAAATCAGAGGGAGGGAAGGCAAGAGGATGATCAAAGCACAAAAGGGACTGTATGGTGCGAGATGAAATATGCAATATGTAAGAAACTGGTGCAGGAGGAAAGGTTCCCGTACTCTTGTGAACAGCAAAGGCAGCAGATAGTGCATGTATCCAGGGACGCAATAAGGATGCAAGGGTTGAGATACCATAAATATCAATGGAAGAAAACAATGGGGTAGGTGGATGGGGAGTGAGTGCAACATGCACTGGCAACCAGGCTGGAGTAAGTTTTGTCATACAGGGAAAATACATGCTAGGTGAAGGGGAACAAAGAAGCAGCTAGATCTAAGAGAGCTTCTCAAGCAGTGAGGTGAAGGTATGTGAAACCTACTAACAGCTCAGGGCTGCAGCTGACTGCTGTTCTTGCATCAAAATTCAGATTTAAACTTAAGCTAATTAGATGACAGTTCAGCAGCAGTATCTCTGCTTATAAAGCAATCCATGAGATCCTAGAGGAGAATGTCAGTAGGTAAGTCAGCTGCCTTATCTCAATTCAGTCTGTAGGCCAACTGCCCAAGTACAGCTTATTCATCCTGGGTGTGGGAGGTGTCAGCTCCCACCATCCTGCACAGCCCAGGTGGTGCCAGCTGCCTCCCAGCACTGGAATGAAGAAGGTATGCTCAAACTCTGAGTGCCTCCTAACAGAAAGGCAGCTGGAACACCTTCCTACACACTCCTCAGAAGTCACTTGGACATAGGATTGCAGAGAGGGGCTGATCTGCCTCTGTCCTTGGGGACCCTTAAATTGTCCCCACCTGAATTACAGGAAAAGGGCTGAAGGAAAGGTCTTCAAGTCAATATCTGCCACGTGGAAAGGAAAGCATCAGCCCACGTTGGAAGTCTCTAGGAACCACAAAGACAGCCCAAAAAATACAACTTTTTAACCAGTCTGTCTCTTTCAGAGCAACAGTCTTGCAGAAGCCTTGACCACCACAATGTCCATGTTCAGACCCACAAAACAGAGAAGGAGTGGAAGAGCACGAGATGCTTGTCATCATGAAGAGGTAGAATAGTGATGGGATTGTATCACCATATGGCTGTTTTACAGGGCCTTTCTATCTTACATGCTGTATTCACTGCAACAAGAGACTTTAAGCAGTGAAAGAAGTGATGCAACATAACTCTGCCACTTACCTGCCCTTCACTTGTTTGGAGCCAACCCCCTCTCGCTACAGCCTTCTCCACTGAAAGTGAATATGTGCTGCATAATGCATTTACCCAATTCATGCTAGCTTAACCCAAGCATTTACAGTAACATCTTCACAGGAATCCTATCTCCTGTGGGAAAGAGGGTGGGAAGAGAGTCATCAGTTAGAAACATTTCCCATTCTGCATAGAAAGAAAGTGCAAGGAACCAAGATATAAAAAGATGGCTTTTGTATGTATATACAATTGATGTGCATTTGCCCGCTGAAGGAGAGCATGAGATCCGAGCAGCAGCTACTGTCCTTCTGATGCTAATGGACTCTCTGTATCATAAAGGAGTAGCAAATGCTCATTTCAATCCTCATTTTGGAATCTGAGGAGAACAAGTGCTATGTACAATGGGAAGCAAGAACATCTCTTTCAAGATGCAAAGCCTGTTCTTGGACCCTTCTGCCTAAGAGTCTGATGTTGAAAGGGATTTTTATTGCACTGAGATTGATTTGCACTGAGTGACCCCAGCTGAAGAATTTAAGGATCTTTCTCAAACATAAAAAGAAACACAACTAGGGTACCTAACTTTTCAGCCCATTAACTCCATCATCACCCCATGAGGACTGACAGCCCTCCATCAGTTGTTGTTTTCCCCACTGACCCTGGCTTGCCAGTGCTGTCAGTTGTGCAAATGGACAGTGAACCAAAGCAGGAAATGAACCAAAGCTGAAAACAACTTTCCTTCTGCAGATCCATGAGCCCCATGTACATGGGCATTGGCATAGAGGGGAAGGCTCAAAGGCATGGTTGGGATGGGGTGAGAGTAGAGGGTAAGCCAGAGAACTGACAGTTGTGTTCCACCACCTTGACTATGGAAGTGCAGCTTTCAACGGGAACAGCTGCCTGGCACCTCCCTTGAGTTTTCTAGTTGAGGGTTTCGGGGGTTTTGTTTCGATTTTGGACATATTTACATTTATAATTGCAGTCATTATGAATGAAAAATAAATAAATGCAATATAAATGTAACCTACGGCATTTTTCTTTAAAATGGCACTGTAACTAGTTTGAATATTAATTTATTACATTTCCAGATATATAAAAAGAGCTGTTTTCACATTTCTTCCATTTGCCAACTGTTCCTCAACAACGTGTGGATTCCATAGTAATTACAGCATTAGATGAAAATGTTAAAAAAAAAAAAATCTGCAAATTGACTGTTTTTTAATACTCTTTGCATACTACTGTAACATCAGGATTCCAGCCATTAGCACCAATTAATTTGTTCAGAATTAAACTGTAAAAGACATATTGAGCATGAAAAACTTCCCATAAAACCCAGGCAACAGCAGCATGTCCAGTTGTTCTGGTATAGAGCCCAAATTTGATGGTTTAACAGGATTGGTTTAAAGATCAATATCCCACCTCACAGAATCAGAACAGCAAAGAATTCAGTGTCTTGTAATAACATATTACAGAGGTTTACCACCCACCTATGACTTTAGAATGAGCATCTTACTTCTACTTTGACCTCTGTTACTTCATCTTCCAGCACCCAGACCTGTGTCTTTGCCTGGCAGACAACAAACACATCCTGCTCTCTTCAGACAGGCGCTCCTAACAGCAACCACATCACTTATTAAGCCACCCATCTTCCTGTCACTGCAAGCTTTCCCCTCAGTGGTTTCTCTTTTGGACAGCCACTAAAGGCATTGCACAGTGCTGAGTTAAGGGCAGGAGATCAGGAGTCTTAAGGAGAAACCTCTCCTCGTGTAAGAGATATCAACATATAAACATATTTTGTTTGGTTAGTTGGTTTTCAATTTATTAATAATTTTATCTAGAAGAAAATCTTATGAATCTGTAGAAATCATCTTTATCAATCACACTTTTGAACTTGGAAGAATACCAGTACCAAGCTTACTTGGCAAGAACAGATCTATATATAACCATGATGAGTGGTGCCCTTTAAAACTTATGTATGGAGCTACTTATGAGCTAGTCATTGGTTTTGTCTGAAAGGGGCAGGTTAGAGTTTGCCAAGACCCTGTTATCCCATTGTTCCATTTTCTCACTGAGAAAATGACATTATTATTTAATAGAACAAGAGAAACTTTCATTCCTAAAACTGACCTCAAAAGGTGACCATCAGCATTTTGGACAGTAGAACCTACAAGTTATCAGGAGCTACTGATTTTAAATCTACTTTCACAAATTCCATTTTCTCTGCAATGGTAAAGTCTCCACTGAACATGTTAAAAATAACACCAGAGCAGTCTACTAAAGGAAGTCATTCACTTCTCATGTCACCCTGGTAAGAGCAAAGCACTGCTCTCTCTGGTTTCTGTACCTGACAACAGAACTGGAAACAGGATGAGGCAACTGGTCAATTCAGTCCATGTATTTCTGGCAAAAATAAAACTGATCAAAAACTTGCAGATAATGCATTTTGGCTGGACAGAGAAGTGTGCTGTTCACTGATGGCTTGGGACAAGTCAATAGAAATTGATGTCACTGGTTCAAGGACTGTGGGAAGAGACTGGTCATGCCCATGCTGCATTTTCTCAAAGAGGGTGTGTTGTTCCCTCCACGTTCATTCCATCAAGATGCTCTGTGGGCAGGAAGCACACACCCAGCCTGCCTGAGCATGCCCTGCAGCATGCAGACCCACTGGGCCAGGTCCTACAAGCCTCAGGAAGGACCATAGATGGCTTATAGAAGAGCGAATGACATTAAGGGAGCCTCAGACAGGGCAGATACACATACAAAAATAAGTATTTGGAAGGAAGCATTCATTGTTATCTCCACTGGGAACACCCTACCTATGCAGTAATACCTCAGAGTCACAATCGCCTTCCAACACCCATGGTCACATAAAAATCCCAGACTGATTTGGGTTGGAAGGGACATTAAAGCTCACCCAGTTCCAACCGCCTGCCACAGGCAGGGACACCTTCCACTAGAGCAGGTTGCTCCAAGCCCCATCCAACCTGTCCTTGAACGCTGCCAGGGATTGGGCAGCCACAGCTTCT
>JASSUY010039223.1:0-44862 GCA_032466535.1 Forpus xanthops | reverse complement strand
CCTGATCATCCTCGTGGCCCTCCTCTGGACTTGTTCCAACAGTTCCATGTCCTTTTTATGTTGAGGACACCAGAAATGCGCACAGTATTCCAAGTGATGTCTCAGGAGAGCAGAGTAGAGGGGTAGGATCACCTCCCTCATTCTGCTGGTCATGCTCTTTTTAATGCAGCCCAGGATGCGGTTGGCTTTCTGGGCTGCAAGAGCACTCTTCTAAACAAAGAGATTCCATAAGATTTATCATGGCAAAAATGACTATATATTCTAATTAATAATCTTCAGGATTTTATTAATTCAGTAATGATCGCATACAGGACATAGATGTATATATTAACACACAGAGACAAAGTCGTCACATACACAATAACAAGTACTGTTAGACTCCATATTTCTTGATGATTTCTAGATAATTTCTTGATTTTTAGAATGTCATTATTTGCGACTGCAGTTGAAGGCATGCACCAGGAGTTATATAGCAATAGGTGATTCTGAAATACAGCACCCTGCCCCATTTGCATTCTCACCTCTACTATCTCATCTTTCCAAGGAGAGCCTGGCAAGCTATAAAGAAAAGCAATAAGATTACAAGTCTTGAGAGCTCCAACAGAAGAGTTCATGTGATAGTTCATTTTCTCACTCCACACCTCCTCCCTTCAGTCCTTTCTTACTGTTTCCCCTTATTGGAAAAATGAGCTGCATTGCCTGGTTTCATTACAAAAAACTAAAATCACAACAGTGCAGAAGGTTTAACTATACCTCTGACATTGAGAAAATACGTGATTGTATCATTTAAACTGTTCACTCTTGAAAGACTATTGAGGGTTCTGTGGGCAAATGTTACTGAATTATCACAATAAATGATATCTAAATATATAGTACGTAGTAAATTCCACAATAACAAAAAAGAGAAATTCAAAGCAGCATCATCTTTAATTCATGTTCTTTTCCCCTGCCTTTTAATGAGCTCCGTGATCACTCTGAGCTTTTAATGATAACTTTCAGTTTCACATTATGTTGGTTTACATCTGAAATAGAAGTTTTATCAATAGGATTGGGAAGAGACAAAGAATGGCAAGTTTGTACAGAATATCTTATTTTCATAGATTTTTTTTGTTGGAGTATGCTGTTCATCTGATAGTCAGAATGGTCCCTAACTCACCCTGAAGCTTTTTACCCCATTTTCCAGTATCCTTTCTATGTTATGCTTTTCTTCATAGGAGTTACTTTGTACATTTTTATTTCACTTACTTATGTAGTGGAAGTTCTTTCTCTGATCCAAAACCTCTGAAAATCAATGGGAAACATTTGCTGTGACTAAAGTTCAATGTGACTACATTGAACTTTAAATTATGCAGCAATAGATTTAGCAGATTCAGCAGAAAATACTCAGCAAAAAAAAAAAAATAGGTATGTTTCTGACTTTCAGTGTTTATCTCATTTTAATCTACTTGGGTGATCAAACCTATGCTCATGATAAGTATATTAATGATTCTGGACAAAAGCAATAACGATGACTATGGGCACTGTAATTTCTAATCAATCCCACATGAGTGATCAGATCTGTAGACCAAACTCTTCTGATGTTATTCATGCAAGTAGTCTTTTGACTTCAATGAACCTGTTTTTATGACCAAGGTACACAGGCAAGGCAACACTCCAGGTGATTAACACAGAATCTTACCTTCGTGTCCTAACTCTGTTGAAACCAAATATCCCATTGGCCAAGAGTCAGGTTGATATCTCATGTACTTAGAACTATCTGGATCTCCCACAAGAGAAATAGTGAGTAGCTACACTGACTTTGAAGTAGTTATATTCTCTGTCATCTGGCAGTGTATATTTAACTGCCTTGAAGAAAGGGATGAGATACATTAGAGCCCTAGTCTAGGAAAACTCTTGGTTTACTTCTCATCATGAAACATGAGTGGTGCCATCAATTGCAAATACTTTCCAGTTCTCAGTTTAAATAATTAAAAACAAAACAAACAAAAAAAAAAACAAACAAGCAAACAAACAAACAAAAAATAAAAATCCCATGGGAATTCCCTGAAGAAAATAGTGCTGCAGTGAAGTTAAGGTACTTTTCTGAAAACAGATTCTTCTCAGATGTAATCCCTACATAGTAAAAGATAAAGAGAAATGAAGACATTTCAGAAGTTTATTGCAATAAGTGCAGCTTTATTAGCAGACTGATACAGCCCTTATTATTTAATGAATCCTTTTTAGATATTAATTTTTCAATCAGTATGCAGAGCCACCCTTTAGAACCTTTGTTCTGGTTATGTGACCTTTTTGTTTTAGACATATAAAGAAATAGCTAAATAAGATGTCACAATATTTGAATACGGGCTTTTTGATTATAGCACTCAATATGAATAGCACCAACTTGTGAAAAGAGCTGTAAGAAAAGCTTAAAAATAAATAGCCTCAGAACACTACTTCTTTTTTTCCTCCCTGTTTTCCTATCACCTACGCATGAAAATAAATGACAGTCTTAGCTTCTGGGTTCTAAGAATCATTCTCAACTCTACCAGAAATTTCTCATAATTATATCTGTTTAAAGGATGTACAGATTGGTTAAATTGGGCCATTTCTATCCTGGAATAAATTTGACTAAAGAAGAAAACTGTACTGAAAATATCAGATGTTTCCAGGATGTATACTTAGATATTTGTGTATCCTGCGATGTATTTTAGACTGAAACATGTATTTCAGACTTGTGTGTGTTTCAGTGCTCTCTGACTTGAATTGTTGATTGTGAGACTGGAAGTACTTTTTAGTTTCTCCTTGGATCTATGTCTGTCAAAAGCACCACTTCCCTTTGCACACATGTGCTTCCTGGGAAAGCAGACATATAACCAGCCAGGTCCCAGGTAGGGATAAGTGGCAGAGAGAGGTTGGAAGACTTTCTCCAGCATGTTATTGTCACATAGTCTAGATGTTGTCTATGTCTGCTTTACTGTGCCAGTGATGAAGGTTGTGGGAGTTGGGGCTGAATAATTTGTAGTAGTCAAAAATAACTCAGTACTTGTAAAATGTTGGATTTTAAGGGTGATCAGTCATTAAAAAAAAAAAAACAACAAAAAAAACCAGTCTTGAAGCTTGTGACAAAAAAGTTCAAGAGATTCTGTAAGCACTTCTGAATAAGTTCTTGGAATATGTGTGCCGCTTATTACTTACATTCCAAATGTGAGTTTGCATTTGACAGTGGATAAAAATGCTTATTCCTTCCAAAAAATATTAGAAAATTGTATTTTACAAACCTGTGTTGCTGCAAGATATTTTTCTTTTCCTGAGGCCAAAGTCATGTTTATGGTTGGCGTCAGAGGAACCTTCAGCCCATCTAAGTTTAGACTCCTAAAGTCTCTATCTGTAGAGTATACAGGAACCCATCGTAAGTGTTTTCTAAAGCACTTGCCTTTCCCTGCTACATAGGGATTGTATTTCTAGTATAGCCACCAAAGTTAGATTCCTAAAGTGACAGCACCAGTATTATACAAACTAACACAGAATCACAGATTTATTATTGCAATCCAACTAAGAGGAAACTTGTAACACTAGGAGGAAAAAAACCCCAAAACAATCCACAGAAAAACCCTTCTTATTTTTTTCCTGGGTTTCTCCATAATATTGTGCAAATAACAATGAATATTTAGACTGTGATCTGCTTTTTGTGATAGCAGATTGTGATATGCTATTTTGTTTAAGTGTTTCCTTGTTCTCTGTTTCCATGATGAAGTCAGGGCTAAAATAGGTCATTTGAAAAGAGAACATAGGAGTTTTCTATGAAATTTCTTTGGAATGCAGTCTGGTCTTGTTGCGTCAGTCCCCTGTGAATTACATATGAAAGAGGCAAGGCGTAGGTGCCTTAGGTGCCTTTTCTAATCTCTGTATGATGATCACAGCTGAGAAAATAGGAAGTTCTTTCCCTTAAACTCAAATTTCTTTACTTGATCTCTACTTGTGTGTTATTATATAGTACATGGGAGCTTCTTTGGAGAATCATACAAAATGTGAGGAGGTCTTAGTATTTATGTAATGAAGCTGATGTTGAGAGAATTTTTAGTTATTTCTGTTCCACATTAACATGTTTTAACTCAAGAACAATGTAATAGCATTATGGTCTGACTAGTGAGTAAGCTTGATAGCCCTGATGTATTACTTCATTGGGTGATATTTATAGGAGTTTAAAGCTTAAGACAATCAGGTCCCAGTGTTCTTCTAAGCCACCATAAAAGTATGAGCTCTCATTTCATTTCAAAGAGAAAATAATAGACAGAGAGAAACAAAAAAATATGAGTAAGTAGAAAGCAGAACTTAGACTTTCCAAAGAGCATGTGGACATGAAGTATTAGAGATTTCCTACCTTAGGAGAGAGGAGGCAGTACATAGGAGATGCTGTCTCCCAGGCATTAGCCAGTAGTGCTGATTTCCTGGGAATAGTAAGTTGTATCAGAGCAGAAGAAATCTGTTTTCTGCAGACTACCAAACAGGGAGTTTTGTAGCAGGCATCTGTTTTGGATATGTATGTCACCAGGACTGAAGAAACCTGTATTCTTTGTTCTGTGGCACAGACCTATTTCAGATGAAACTGGCAATTGTTTATAACACTGACACTGGTACATAATGCAGATTGTGTTGAGCAAGGAGTACTCTTGACTTATTTTGTTTTCATCTGTATTTCTTCTGAAGTTGTGGAATATGCAGTCCATTTGCACACGGGAGACTTGAAGAAAGCAGATGCAACTGGTGAGGCATATCTTTGTATACAAGGAGAAAAGAGCAACTCGGGGAAACGATGGCTTAATTCAAGAAACAGCCTGATCACTTTTGCTAGAGGGCAGGTAAAACTGCGAGAAAGAAATGTATCTGAACTTCTGAGTGTCTTTTTGGTAAAACCTTTGCTTACATAGAGACTTTCATGGGCAGAATATAAAAAATACCAATGTTTTATGTTCCATATAGGCATAATTTTCTCTTGTAACTAAGAGGTGATTGTCTCCATAGGTAAAGTTGCTTTTAAGCATCATCAGCATTGTGCAACAGTGAATTAAGTTGGTGAAAAAAATTTGAGTTGGACTAAATATACAGTATAAGTTATATTTTAATATTCCAGAGTTTCAAGGCCAGGGGCATATCAGTGCTTTATGAAAGCAGTGTTAATATTTTCCTAGGGTATCTTGCCTTTGCACCTACTTTAGAGCATGACTTTGTCTTGTTAACTTTCCTGAATAGTAATGTCAGTGTTCCATGCAGAAGTTTTCCATGTCTTTTTTTTTTCGTGTTTCAGCTCTTGCACTCATTTTAACTTTTGAACATTGCAAACATATTCTTGTTTTTTGAGGCTTAAAGAGCTTTTCCTAGAAGAGTAATTCCTGAAGTAGTTATTGCCATAAGAATGAAGTACTAAAACAAATTTCGGTTCAGAGGAAATATTTATTTCATATCAAAAGGAGTTATCTAGCTGATACTTTACTAGACCTTACTGTTCACTCTAAGTTAACGTTTGGAAGACTTTTCGTTTTAAAGGAATCATAAAATCACAGCAAAGTACTTAGAAATCTTTTGGGGTGGGTATGAGACAGACTACTTTTCATAGTTGACAGCCAACCCAGATTAGTTTGTTCTCTGATATTGAAATCTAGAAAAATCTGCTTGAAATATGCTTCATTTATTCTATAATCACACCTCTGCTTTTTCTTTTATTTGCTTTTCTTTTCACTTCTAAAGGTTCTAGAAGGCACAATGTTTTTTATATGAAAACCAAACTAAAACTTTTTTAGTTGTCATGTCCTCTAGTCCTGTATTTTCTTTCTCTATTGTGGAAGAGAATATGCATGTCCAATGTCATATTTGTCAAGAGCAGATCAAATTGCTAGCTCAGACTTCACCAAATAATGACAGAATAGTAGCACTCGTGGCTTTCAAGAGTAATGTAGGAAATTTTATAGATTGATCTTTTTGGTGGTATATGTAAAATAGTTACATATAGTATATCTTAAATATAAGAAAATAAAGATACATTATTTTGCAATAACATGTTAAATTTTATTTAAGAATAAAACTTCTAGAGATAAATATGTGTACCATATCATTGACTACTGTGAATAATTACTCCAGTGTAAATATAACTCATCTGTAAATTCACAGGGATTTTTTTTATATAATCCAGAATTTTGTGTCAGTTTTTTAATAGGCCTGCTCAGGAAACTAAATCTTTCATCTGGAATTCAAAGGGCTTTTCTATATCCTGGACTATAGCACCTTAATCTTCTTCTTATAGATAAAATTTTGTGTAGCAACTGTTTAGAAGTTCATTTTCTTCCAGTTTTCTTTGCTTCAAATGTCCCTCAAATATCTGATTCAATTCTCTGCTCTTAATCTTTGCCTTTATTTGTAGCTGACTCTTGTAGTCAATACTGTTTTTACAAGTAGCATGATTTTTTTTTTGTATGCCATTGTACTTGGCCACAACTATGGAAAACTATGCAAGAGGGTTTTTTGTTTGCTTTCAAACCCCCAAATTGGTCTGCAACTTTTGTCTTTAAATTGCCTTTTTGATGTAACCTTTCCAAGACAAATTCTTTTGTCTGCAACAAGATAGCTTATGAAATCACAAGAAGTAAAACCATCTTATTTGTGGAGTTTTTATTCTGCAGATGGTTTCCCAAAAAAGTACATGAATCCATTCATGAACAGTATGTTTCAAAACATCATTTCTTCTGGTCCAGTTCAAAGAGACCAACAAATACACACATGTCCTGGGTTCAGTAGCAGCAGTCATTTTTCTCCTCCTTAGTAGCTGGTGCAGTGCTGTGTTTTTGACTTTTGGTTTGGGAACAGCGCTGTTAACACCAGTGTTTTTAGTTATGGCTTAGAATGTTTAGGCTGGCCAAGGACTTTCTGAGCCTCATGCTCTGCCAGGGAGGAGAGGAAGCCGGGAGGAAGCAGAGACAGGACACCTGACCCAAATGGACCAAAGAGGTATTCCATAGCACAGCACATTATGCCCAGGATGTAAAAACCGAGAGCAGAGATCCAGAAGGGTGGGGGTTCTCTGCTTGGTTGGGCTGGGTTTATAGGTGGTGAGTGATTGTATTCTATTTCCTTGTATTTCTCTTGTATTACTATTATCGGTGGTAACAGCAGTGGTTTGTGTTATACCTTAGTTACTAAACTGTTCTTATCTCAGCCTGTGGGAGTTGCATTCTTTCGAGTTTCCTTCCCAACCCTCCAGGAGTAGGTGGAAGAAAGAGGTAGGAGTGAGTAAGCAAACAGCATGATTTACGGCTTAAACCATGACATGTCCCAGAAAAGTAAAATGCACTTTGTGAAGGTAGTATAGTGTATGGACATTAATGTAGTTTATTCTGGTGCTGTACAGAGTATGATGTCATAAGCAGTTTTAAGGGTGTTAAATATTCATAGTAGTAGACATACACAAGGCCAGTTACTAAACCAGCCAGATTCTTGAAGTCCTAGTCTATTGTTTGGCTTGTTCTTGTAATATAGGATAAGAAAGATAGAAATCAGCAGTCAGCTCAATGCAAGTGATTGATTGCTTTCAATTTTTCTGTTTAAAAATAATGAGGTGCTCACTAATGTGTAGATGTCACATGGTAATACCTCACTACAATGAATTATTAAAAGTTAGTAGTTCAATGTAAACTGTAATCACTATGTTCTGCAAAGAAACTAGCACTCATAGCATGCTATAAAATAAATCTATACATATAGCATTTCTGTAAAATGCTTGTCAAGGTAAGTTTTTAAATGAATACTGTGCTTGTTCAGAAGAATGAATAGTCACAACTGGTTGAGGCTTTCCAAAAAAACTCCCTTTCGCTGAATTGTCTTTGACAATAACAACAAAAGAAAATCTTTACCGTTGTGAAATGTTTTAGACTACTCCTTTCTTTGGAAACTGTTGAGTATTCAAAGGATTTCTTTCTTGGGGATGTACCGTAGCAGTACTTTGAATGATCCCAGTAAGGTTGCAGCTTTTCAGCTGGTTCAGTTCACCTGATTCCAGGTGTCTGTATAGCAATAGTATAATGATGCAGTATAAGCTAGTGGCTTTTAAGAATAGTTCCTAATTTTTAGGGGTCCTCTAATTCGTCTGTTGTGAAGTTCACTAGGATTCTGTCATGTTTCATCTCTTTTTTTGATGACATGGTGTAACTTGTATTCTTTTGCCATCTTTTTACCTTCCCTTTCTCAAGGAACATCTTCATGATTAGTGCAAGTCCTAATTGACCTGAAAGCTTTCTTGAGCATCTCTCCAAATTAAAGAACTATGCTTTCCACAACTGCCTCTTCCCTGACAGGCTTCACAGGACAACTACCAACAGAGTATTTCTTTATTCTGTGATTTATTTCTAGTCTTTTTTATTTATTAATTTAGAATTTGAAGACTTTGGAAGGCTTCAATCTGTGCCAGGAGTTCTCTGTTTGTTGAAAGAACATGTAAGTTTATTCTTACTTATTCTTTCATTATCCATTATCTGCAAACAAGAAGCTGCACTCACTGCTTTCCCTTTTATTCTCGTTTATTCTTTCATTATTCATTATCTGCAAACAAGAAGTTGCACTCAACGCTTTCCCTTTAACTAGAACAATTCAGTGTAGTGAATATACCACCCACCAAAACTACACATTTCTGAAGAAGTCGGATCATAGAAAAAGCAGATAAATAACCTTTTATCTCACTTCCTTATCACTGAGTCAAGAGAAAATAGCAAGGTAACAGCATCTAGCAATGTGGACAGGGGAAAAAAGAAGTATCTACAAAAATCTCTCTGAAATGAAGCAGAAAAGATTAAACTTTCAATTTATTGCCAAAGATATTTTGGGAATGTTTGATATCCCTTTTACAATTTGTACAATAAAAAGTGATTGATCAATAATTTACAAACAACTTTTACTGTAGGAGTTCTCATTTATACAGTATTTAACCTTACACTACAGTGGATTCATTCTGATTTTGTGGCAATGAACTTAAATCAAAGATAAAACATCAGTCACATTTACTGCAGAACTGAAAGTTTCTGTATTAGGAACTGTGGCTGGACTTGACTAGACCACCTCCAGAAGGGGGTCTCTTCTGAAATAAGATGAAAAGTCAGACTGCTTGCTCTTTCATGTGTCAAGGGGGGTAAAATTCTAGTGAACTGTGCTCTGTCTATTCCCTACTGTGTACTGAGATTAAAATATCATTTTGACTGTGCTCCTTACCAATCTGAAACTTCAATAGTTGCTCCTTAGAACTGAAGATGAATTCATCTCTCATGCCGCACAACATCCATCTCTTTTTCTGTGCTATTTTAAAAAGATCGCTTACAAAACCTGATGGGAGAACAATGTGTATTAGTTTGGATAAAATTGCTTTTTAGAGGTCTTGAAATAAAATTTGCCGGAAATTCAGGTTTGTGAAGGAAGAAATATTACAGGCTGTTAATATAGAAGCATTTTTGCAACATCTATAATTACTCAATGTGACACAGGAACAGAAAGAGAAATAGTCAAAGCGATGAAGATAATCTACAAATTATGCTGTTTGGGATTAGTAGACATAATTAAAAACTATAAACAAAAGATGGAATATTTTCTCTCTACAAACACAACATTACTGGGCTGGATTTTCTGGTGTCTTGGAACCTACACAGATATTCACCCTGCTGAGGTGAAAAGGGGATTGCTGCTGCTTGGTAGCATTATGTTGACTTCATACACTAATTAGTTGGATCAAAAGAAATGTGCAGTGAAGGTGCAAAGCAACAGAGAATCAACTTCATTTCTTTAAAATGAAGTTTCCCAATAATTCCATTGAACATTGTGAGATGTGTAAATATGATCCGTGTCAATAAAAAGACTAATACGGAATTAAGTGACCTATTCCTTGTATGACCGAAACTGTTGTATATAACCTATGCATTTTTTTGCTGTGTTAAAGCGTTGCTGTGTGTATCTTTTTGAACATTGCTGTATTCGGCCACGGGCCTCCTGGGGTTGGGTCCTCTGGACCTGGGGGAACGAACTGCAAATGTTCCTTTTGTTCTTTTCTCCATGAGACACAACAGACGTGCTAAAGACCCACGATGAGACAGAACAGACAAGCTAAAGACCAGTGAAGAACGATTAAGAAGGGAGAGAGAAATGGGAGAACCGGCAAGAGACATGCACAAGAGAAGAGAGTGAAAAGTTCAACCTTAAAAGTCCGTAGAAAGTTCATTGAAGAAGACTCTTACTTCATCCCGAGACCCCTGCCCGAGACCACCAGGAGGTAGTGTGTATGCGGGAGGGACTTGCGAAACTCAATATAAGCCGAGAGTGTGTGTTAAGAGGTGTGTGTCTTGGTGGAGCAGTGGCTCCCGGTGCCGACGGCTCTGTTTACTCATCTCTATTCAGTAAAATTAAAAAAACTGCAAAGTGAGTCATTTATCACAACATGGAGCATAAATATTGCCTTGTGTATTAGACTAAATAAGTAAATTTTCATGTGTTAGAGAGGCATTTACACAATAAAAAAAATAAAAGACAAAATAGAGTAACTGTTAAGACAGCCAACAAAGGATATCCCACTAACACCTCAGCTGAACTCATCCTAGCTGCTGGTGTTAATCAGCAGTAGTCGTAAACTAATGCCATCTTGATTGTTTGTAATTTATATTTACAGGGTCCCACCAGTTCTTTGCAAGTTGAACGTGGCTTTTTAATATGTAATTTTTTTAATATGGCACTGAAATGATCTCAGAGGAGCAGATCTGACAGGTCAATCATTGCAGATGGTAAGTGCTTTGTTAATTATACAGGAATTTAGAAACAATTGTAGAATGTCTTGCCTCAGGAGGAATTTCTTTCTTTCTCTGTTTGAGAGTAGATTTCCTCTACTGAATTGATTTGGGGTTTTTTGTGCAGATAAAATCTCTCTGCTGCTTTGTAGGAATAACTCCTTACTCCTTGTTCAAATATGCAACAGTAAATAAGCAGAGGATATTGCAAATAAACAGTGCTATTCTTTTTAAATGATGCAATGTGTGTAGACAGCGCAATTACAACAGTATACAGCTCTCAGTGTAAAATTAGTTTTTCAGTAAAATTTAATTTGTTCCATTGTAAATGTTTTTCCCCAATTCAGAAGATCCTCTTGAGTTGTTATGATAATAAGCCTATTTCTATGAATATATGCAGTTGCAGTGCATGTTCCAATACAGAGATCAAAGAGGACAGCTATATTATAAAAAGCTATGGGAATTAGAAACTCAGAGCAAAATTATATCAATCTTATTTTCTGAGGGAAAAATATGTCCAAATATCCTCTTTGCATTCTCATTTTAATCCCAGACATGTCAAATGCTTTTTCCAGTTTGTTTTGACTTCATTTAAGAAAATAGGAACATTTCATTGTGTTATGCTGCCACTGTGTTATCCTGTCCTCTGATATCCGAGTACTTTCCAATCATTTATATTGTTTATTTTAGGAGATAAAGAAGAACTATTATTGTCATTTAACAGAAGAGTAGCTCAACACAAGAGATCTGCTTTAGATTTCACCAGAAGTTTGTTAGGAAACAGGACTTTGAATCTAGCCCTATTCTCTTCCTGTCGGAATTCCTCTCCTTTGCTTCTCTCACAAGGTCGGTGTAGTGCTTTAGAAGCTCTTTGTGGTAGCAGTTGAGACAAGGAAGCACCAAATGTAATCAGTTCTAAGTAGTCTAAAATCTGGTGGCTTTGTAATGGAAAATAACTGATACCTTGAAGGTAGTTGAGGTAGTTTTAGGTCCTTAGGACAGTAGTACAAAAATGTAGGAAAACAGGATCTGGGGATGGGGAGCATTTGGGTCTAGCAGTGAGACTTGCTGCTCAGTAAAAAGACAGGAAGATTGCTATGTTTTACCATTAATTAAGCTTGTGCTTCAGAGACTGCCAGCAGTGATGAAGATTGTTGGAAGAAGTAAACGGCTCTCGAAGACCACCATCACATTTTTGTATGTATACGGGAAACTTTCTGGAAAATGATGTAATTCATATGTAGCCTCATGAGTATGTATGTATGCCCAGTGACGGTATGAGGATGGCCTGTGTGGCAGTATGGGGACACACGTTTGGTGGAGCTATCCCCTGTGTCTCCCGACGCCCCAGTAAAGAATACCTGCTTGTCAACTAAAACCTCTGTTGGCGAGCTTGTTCCTGGAGTTTTCTCCAAACCACAGTGTAACAGTAGTTCATCCAATTCAGCACAATCAATCCATCATTATCCTGCTCACTACTTCACAATAACTTCTATAACATTACTGTTTAAAAAATCTGTACTTCCCCCTCAGCAGTAAAAGAAATAAAAGCCTTGGGAGCATGTGGGCATTTATCACTTACTACACTGGTAGAAAAGCATTGGGAAGTCAGATTTTTCATGTTATCTCACAGTTTTATATTTACTAATAAATTTCCTTGTCTAAAGTTAAATAAAGGATGTTGTTTTGCAGCAATAAGCAAACTAGTGCTACAAGTGTGCAAACAGACAATTTTGGGCCAGCTGAATTAGCACTTCTGAAAATGTCAGGGAGCTATAAGTGGAAGAGTTAACATGATTACTCGGTATGGATGGATTGGAATGTTCAACATGTTCTGTGAAAAGTGAGTTGTCTGAACTTCATTTTAAAATTTGAATTTCATTCTCTTTGTAACAAAGTTTGCAAAATTTGAGTGGTTTTCCTTGACAAACAGTGTTGTTTGTTCATTTTGAAGGCTGCAAGTCAGTTGCTCTAAGCCTCAATCTGCTGACACTGGCTGTCAAAATTACAGTGTATTCAATGAACAATTAAAAAAAATCTCATAAACAATGGTAATGTGCAATGATTACAGGGCTAGGTGATGAAATAAGGTGCTGGTTTGGTTTAGTCATTGCTAACAGTGCATCGGAGCTGATAAAACTGGAAAGGAGAGCAGTCCCCTATCAACAGGCTCCATTTTCTTGGTAGGACTTCTCATTTTTTCATCTCTTTTTCTTAAAATGCAAGTTACAAGCAAAGCAAACAAAAATTCTTTTAATTATAAATCATGCTAAAAATCACACTTTATGAATAATGGCAGCTCTAGAAAGACTTTCTGTCTTAAATATACATACATCACTGCATTTCTTCCCCTGCATTCTAATAAAATGAGTAGGAAGAAAGCACAGGAAAAAAGCCCAACATACCCTCTGTAACTGCAGTGAAACTAAATTGATATTTACATTCATCCTGTAACCATACTTGTACCTCTTCTTGAATAACAGTAATGGTGATCAAAGCAGAAAAGATCTTTGAGCTGGATGCTTTCAAACTGCTCACTAATCACTATAATTCAGCAGAAAATAGGAGGAAAACTACCCCAACAAACACTGCAAACATTACACTCTGAATAAAAGGGACTCTCACCAAATAAAGCTGAAGCAAGTTAAGGATTGCTCTATTACACAGTATGTCAAAGTTAAATACAGGTCTAAATCCATTCAAAAATTTAGAACAGTTAGTTCCCAACCTAGGAATGAGCACAGACAAGCTGCTTTGTTAAGTGAATAACCCTTCCCAGAGCCTTCTGTGGCATCACCACTATTGATAGCAGTGTCTGTGTTTCTACATTGGCCTGATTTTACCTTGACTATGCTAAGTTTGGTACTAAGGCGGCTTTTAATTTAATTGAATGCCACTTGAAAGAAGACCTGTGTAGCTGCAGCACTTGTACCTGGAGGAGCTTCTCCGTTTTCCTCCTCTGCATTTTGGTATTTTTCTGTTTATGCATGGAAATGAAACTGCTTTCAGTCATGAAGCTGAATGGTAGCCAGGTGCTTTAAACTGTGCTAGCCTGAAGCTCTCATGAGAAATATTTTTTCCTGGAAAATAAATTATAACATGGCTAAGTGGTGCCTGACAAAGCTAAACCGGAGCCATGCTGCTCTATTGCAAATTCATCTGCAGTCTCTCGGTAGAAAGACAAGTAAAACCACTTCATCAAAATCAGTCAGAAAAGCACAGGAATACTCACAGGAGACCACTAAACTCTAAATACCAATCAATTTCACCAACTTTTTTTGTCAAACTTGCAAGTCCCCTTAAGCACTGTCATCTAGAACTGCCAGAAGATGCTGCATGGAATGTTGCAGGAATGGAGTGGGAGAGCTGTGCTGAAAGCCCCTCTCTGATGGTCATAATTAGTGTACGTGCATATGTGCCAGCATGGTCACCATTTATTGAAGTCAATGGGAGGGGCTTGGCTGACATTGAAGTTTTGGAACCAGGCCTAAGGGCTCAGAACCCTTATATTCCATCTGAGAATTAGGCTCATATTTTTTTTTCTATTGGATCAGCTATTTTTCAGTGACCTGAGCACGTCCCACCTGCCAGCAGGCATTTCTGTTACATACATTATGAGTGCAGACAGCAGCCTCTAGACTTTGTCCTTGCATTCAAAGTCACTGAAATATATAATATTGAGGGATTTTAATCAAGGCATTTGCACTGATCCTTCTTCCTACACAGAGATGCCAAAATTGTTTTACAGCCAATGGGACATCAAAAGCTATGAGGGTGTTGATTTCCCACTCACCACTGCCTTCACCCTGCCGTTCTCGGCCAAACAGAAGTAGTTCTGAGAGAAGGAAAGCATGGAAAATAACCTCCTTGCCCATTTCCTTCAGCTGCGGTTATGTCATCATTGAGATATTTACATTTTCTAAGTCAGAACTGACTTTTAACCTTTTGCTTAAACAATGTCAGGTCCTGTGAACACAGCATAATGGACAGAGATCAAAATAGCTTCTCTAATGCACCCTCATTCACACACTGTGCACCTGTGTCAGCTTGAATTGCTGTTTTGCCTTGCAAAAAGAACTCATCAAATGGGCTATGAAGCAGAGCACTTAACTCTGAGTGGTTTGGGGTTTTTTTTGTGTTTTTTTTTTTTTTTTTTTTAATAAACCAGCTCCTTCTAGGTTGTCTTTTTTGTCCCACTTATTTTTCTATCTTCCCCCCTGCCCCATATATTATAGGTAGCTTTTCTTTACTCTCATGCCTTTTCCTGTGTGTGCGTTTCATTCCTTTCCCTCAGCATTTTGCATTCTTAGCCAATCTCTGTCACATTATTTCCCACCTCACTACCTAGGTATTTCTTTATTGCTTCATTATAAGGTTTCATTTCAGGTCCCATTCAAAAGAAGGCAACCACCCCCACCCAACCCCATTATCTGGAACCGGGGATCAACCTGCGCTCCACGTTTGCCTTTTGGGACAAATCTGGGCTACAGATTTCTTTAGAAAAAATCTGATTTTGCTTTCGGATATCATCTGCTCAGAAAAGCAAGATCAGTTCAACAACAGTTTCCAGCTATTCTCTGCTGAATTCGGAGTCTTCAATCTCAACAGTATGTTGTTCTTTGAATATCCTGTAGAGCATATTTTGTAGGAAGGGGCTTGTGATTTCTGTGTGTTACCTGAATCACAAAAACATGAGGAAAGCAGGAAAGAAAGAGGTTGTCTTCAATGCTGAAATACTCCCCTGCAGTCCTCTGTAGCCCACAGAGGACTTCATGTCCTTTAAAATATTGGGCATGTGGAGAGAGCTACCTTACTTACTTAAGTACATGTTTTGGTAAGAAAAGCAATACAAAAGCAGTCTCTGCAAAATACCAGTGCTTCTGTTCTGCTGGACTTACAAAAGTGAAAGCATTTGGATTGATGTTCTGCTATTTTATAATCAACAATGCATTGCATTTCTGCATTGTTTTATATAAAATTTCTGTTGATCCCTATTACAGTTGTCTATAAAATTACAGGTAAATATACGCACATTTTCTGTCACTTCTAAATGATAAAACCAATACTTAATCTCATTTTGGAAACAAAGCCTTAGTAGATGGAATAGAAGGTTTGGTGATAAGCTCTAATGACTCTATTCCTTTGAATCCTACTTCAGGGGAAGATAATGAGTCACCTGGTGCTTGCTTATCAGCAGTAAAGAAATAGAAGAAAACAAATCAGTAGTGTTCTTTTGGAATAGTGGTCTAATCACATCTGATACCAATATGTATGCTTGCTGATAGTCCTCATTCGGACATAGATAAAGCCTGAATTACGTGTCTCCACAGTGCAGCGGTCATTTTGCTGAACAAAATTTAACTGGGAATATAGCCAAGGACAAAAAAGCATCTTCAAAAGCATCAGCTGAAAACCTCTTCCTGAAACAGGCCTGTTTTTTTTCTGTCTCTATTCCAGCTGAACACATTTGACACAAATTCGGCTTTGTTTATTTTCAGCAGTGAGTAAATTTCGGAGATGTGAAGTGTGAATCCATGTCACTCAAAACTGAACAATAATCTTATCAAATATGTTTTCAAGGGTTAGTCTGTGCAAAAGATTAGCAAGGAAGAAAACCTTCTAACTCACTGTATTTTTCTACCTTCTTTTTGCTGGTTCTGTAAGCTATCAGAAGTATCCTTACAGAAAAGATCCTTCATTTTCAAAAAGCATTTAATCGGCAAAAATGTGTATTAAATTCCTAGAAATCTAACAAGTATAACAGGACTTATGATAAAGTGGGATAACAGAGAATAAATTACTCTTAAGTATGTTTTCATCATCTAAAAGAGTTGATGTGTGTTTTTAGTTTCCCGGAATTTACAAGGCAAAACCTGCTATGCTGACAAGTATTTACTGGACCTTTTTCAAGTGCAGATGACTTAAAACCCAAGAACTTCTTGGCCTGTTTCAGACTCTCAGGTCTTAAAGTATATCTATGCACTGAAATAGTGTCAAGAGGCACATACTTCTTAATTACAGAGAAGCTTTTTAACCAAAAAATACATTTCCTGTACCTTCTTCAGCTTTTAGTTGTTCCTGCCAATTCTCCACTACATCTGTCATAAGCTCCCATTTTTCTGTTCAGTCGAAATATGAGAGTAATACCGATTCCAGACTATTGTAATAGATTCTGTTTCCCCTTTGTACTGAGTTTCCGTGCAAATAACTGCAGAGGCATGCAAATCTTGCTCAAGGTTGCCAGTAGCTTTGTCAGTCTTCATAGTCAAGAAGAAAAGCTCATGTGCTAGAAGGAGTCATGACAACCTCATCTTTGATCACTGAGATAGTTCTCCAATTAGGTATGCCACCTTCAGTTGCAGGGCAGTTTTAGATTTCTTAATTTTTACAAGGAAATTTTGAAGCTCAAATTGTTCTATTCCTAGCCCAGGCACTGTAAATGTGGGAGAAGGCCATTTTTCTCTTCATCTCTGTTTCCTCTTAATGATGGTATTTCCTCAGTTTTTTTTTTTTTTTTTTTTGCTTAGTTTTTTCAAACAATGAGCCAGAAACAAATGCTGATAAGTAACAAGCTTAAAATTCAGGACACTTTCTGTAGAAATAGAAATTATATAGTTCAAATCAGTTCATTTGTCCTTATTAGGAGCATTTTTCCCCATTTCTTGTTTCTTGACATTATTTCCACGATTTTTTTGCTATATAGATTAACTTGGGAGTAAGCAGGAGCTTCATCTGTATGTTTGCTCTCTAGAGGATGAGTGCATGCACAAGTGCAGCTGCCTTGAAACAAGAGATCTCTTGGTCTGTCCTAGGTGATCCGAGATAACTAGAAGTAATTGAACGGCACATGGAAAACAAACCAGGTGCATCTGGGACATGACTTTGAAATGTAGCCAGTCAGAATGACTGAAGTTTGTTCCTGCTTGGTGACTGCAGTCTTTGGAAAAATAAGTCACATCTAGGCTTTCAATTAGTAGGACAAACTGTGCAGATATCACACCAAACAAATACAGCCACATTTCAGAAGAGGTCAGTAGAGTAAAAGAAATCAGCATGTCAATGGTCTAGAAAAAACCTTAGGAATTTTCTTCAGGGTGGGATAATACTGAATTAGAGAGCTCTTCCTGTAATTACTAAGATGGCTTTGAGAAGGAAGGGGTGCTGTCCTGACTAGAGGCTGAATTTCTCCACTGTTTCATGAATTGCACCATAACTGCAGTGAGTAAAAAAACCTGGCTTTAAGCTTTTTCAAGCCTGAAGTGCACAGACTCATGGCCAGTTCACTCAGTGGCCTTTGGCAGCAATGGGCTTTCAGCTGTAAAGTGGTCAGATGCCCAGAGTGATCTGTATATTTGCCTGCTATCAAGCATGCCCACACATTGCTGGTTATAAGGACAAATTCTGGTTGTTGCCAAGACAGATTTGAAGTCAAACTAATGCATAGAAATGAAATTATTGATACCTTATTTTTCTGCGTGTAGTAGTGTGAACTTTTGCTATAGATTGTATTTGTTACAGACCCAGAGTCATTTGGCAGTGATTCTGAGTTCGGATGAATTGGTTAAGCAACTTGTTGAACAAATGATTTTCAGCCTGCATTTTTTCAAGTTATTTTGATTATTCACTATTTTTTGGATGATTAGTAAGTTGCATAGTTACAGTATTTCTGTTTTCTGATTGAACTTATTTCTTCAGGGGCACAAGCAACTCATTCTATCCATATTGTTGAATTTCAATGTAGGGTATAATACTGGTATTATCTTGCTTTCTAGATAGAATTATAGATTTCTACTTGTAAAGATTCATGTTGTATTTAATAATTCAGCCAAATTATTCTCTACAATATTGTTGACAATTTAGTTCCTAATCAATGCTGACTTGGATAAAATGCATACTTTGGAACAAATATACATGTACATATGTGCACAGCCCCCATCCCTAGATACAGAATCTGATTAGTAAATCAAGCTGCTAACACATCATTATCAAAAAAGAAGTGTTTCCATATAATTAGGTAACAGCAAGTCAGTCATAAACTCTTTCTTTTTTTTTTTTTATCTTCTGTGAAGTCTGCAGTGAAATAACAAAGATCAGATGAATCTATAGAAGCTGGTGATATACATCCTTGTACTATAGCTTCAAAATTTCAGGTAAGCTGAAGACATCAAAAGAAAAAGTATATTCAGAAGATGCTGAGCAAATGTGTGCATTAAGCAAAGGCTCCTGGAATTCAGTCTTCTAAAAAAGAAGCAAAATAAATTAATTTTCTTCTATGCAGTATTTTTCTACCTGCAACTAGTGATCTGTGTCATTCTATCTGAGTGATTCTTCAGACTGCAGCAAATGAGTCTGCCTGCCAGATCTTACTTGAAACAGCAGAAGTAATGCTTTCCCTGCTACTGACCCATCTCATCTTTGCAGAGGTCACTACCTGCATATCATGAAGGCAAAATGGGTGTGTTTTTATCCTTCAGATCCTGAGGCTCATGGTCCAGTGGAGCTTAGGGTCTGTTCTCTAAATTACACACCTGAGGTGCCAGCATAAGCACCTGCATGTGATGTGGTAACCCCCATCAGAGGAGTTGTATCAATAACTGGGAGCTGTAATCTCTGAAGTTGCCCGGGAGGAATTCAGCAGAGATGATTTATATGAGCCTATATTTTCCAAGTCAGCTATTAATGGCATGCTGAATTCCATGTGTATGAAATTCTGGTCATTTAGTGTAAAGATGAGCTGAAATGAGGGACGGGTTCTATTGTTATGTCAGGATGACAAGATGTGCTTTTCTTTCTGTGTTCATGATTTGCTTCATGTTTGAAATAAATCTATTTGTTCAGGGCATCAAGGGGTGCATCTCTTTGCCCTACTACAAGCTGGAAAGAAAATGTAAAAGCAATTTATATGCTACTAGGGGAAATACCTGGGTCAGGTCTTCAGCTAACTGTCACAATCAACAGAGGGACACATATCAAAAGTCCCACATCAAACAGGCTTGATAATCAGGATCACAACCTAATTAGCACAGTTAATTGGAGAATAAAAGCAAAGATGGTGTGGTATGTACAGATTATTATTTGAATGCAAACAGAATCGTGCTTCTCTCTGCCATGCTCATAAGCATAGACTGTGCTGCATGATGTTAACATGCTGCACAAGTCTCGTAGATGAATCCGTCAATAGGTGGATCTCACTGTGCACTGTAAGGATGCCAGAACCCCTCAATGTTAACTAGCAGAGGCAGAGCTGTGGATGTTTCAAAACTTATGGTTGTTTCATCTTTCCATTTCTTCTGTTACTGTTTGAATCATAGGTCCCAGAAGTAGCATTGTATAGCTGAGACTAGTAGGAGATAGTCAGCAGCTATTCTGGTGGGCCAGCTCATGACTGAATGATTTCAGTTTAGAGTAAGCATTAAGGTCCCCATGTAGCACTATTGTTTGATATCAAAATGTATGTGAAAGAAACACTACAGACAAGGGGAAGAAAGAGATGAGAATGAATGACATGGCTCTATTGTTAGTAATAAGAAATTTTAATATTTAAATTTGGTTGGTAAGTTTATCCTTACTGTTATGTGCATGTGAGGGTACATAGGAAAGAGTATATGGGAAGCAAAATATATATGATTGAAAAAAGAAAAGGAAGCAACAGACCAATGACAAGAAACTTGCAGAGCACAATTATGAGAGTGAAGTGAGAGACAAAAAATGAATTCTAATGTATTAGATTTTTATCTGTTCCCCTGTTCACTGGGAGCATCACAATCATTACTCAGCTGTCTTCACAACTTTTTATGATGCAAAGGACACACTTTCTCGTTCTACAGAACAGGAGCTGATACATAAATAGATGAATAGTCATTCATGTTTGTGAATTATGCTTATTATCTGTTTCATGGTGGATGTGAGTGACAGGACTGGTGTTATGGTGTTCACGTATTCTAAAACTCCAAAATCTCTAAATCAGTATGTGTGAACTGGTAAATGTTGAAAGGAAGATCACATAAAATTATAGTTTATTTCAATGTCCTGTCTGATTTGGACCTTGGATATTTCAGACTCCAACTCTCTTCTGCTAGATAGCCACAAAATTGACATAAATGAAGTTCTTCAGGTCTGTATATCTTGTATAACTTAACACTTGACAGTCAAGACCACATTTTCATAATAGCTCAGAACCTAAATTCTTTTCACGATCTTCTTAGGCATTTAATTGGCTGTATGAGAACTAAGTTCTTTTGCATTCAAACCAGAGTCATACATTCAACACTTTGGGGAATTCTTTTTTTAAATTCTTTTGAAAGCCTAGTGCGGCATTATCAAAAATACATAGGCTCAAATATAAATAACACCACACATGAATCATCAGTTGGTACAGTCAGCTAAGCTGACTCTACAAGATAGTGGTGGAACAAAAAGCATTGGTTAGCACAACAAAGGCCAAATAGAGCTTATGCTTCGCTTTAATGATTTACCAGGTCATACTTGCTACGTTGCAGCTCCTCAAACTGGAGTTCCACTGAGTGCTATAAATTTGCCTTTAGACTCTTGGGAGTTATAACTCCTTGAAAATGTGATGAAAAGACACATTTTCTAAAAATAAAGAGAAATGACTACTAGGATGTTCCGCAGGAGGTGTCATAGATCACAAATTACAAAACCCCTCTACAATCCCAGGAACATCTTTGACATGCAAATATCTGATAATTTCACTTGAAGGCACTACCGTATTGACTTCTATGATTAAGATGAAGACACTTCTAAAAGATGCACACATGAGCTTATTTGCTGGAAAAATAACAGAAATATTTCTTTGTAAACTCTTCAAAACCAAGGAAAGTCACTGATAACACTATCCTTCTTCACAGACACAAATACACATCTTCAGTAACAGAGCAAGTCACAATTCATTCTCAGCATTAAAAAAAATTTACTACCATGCTGACAAAATAAAGGCAACATCTTAAACTTCTTTCTGGCGAGTTTAAACAAAGTGGAATATATTAAATATACCTAGTAGTCAGTAACAGATTTTTAAATCAGGAACAAAAGTAAGTCCTCCTCAAAGAAGAATTTCCTCCAAGCATAAATATCAAAGAGTTTTAATAAAATATGACATATGATAATCTCCCTTCTGAAGGGTGCAGCCAATTTGAAAGTCTCTATTTCCCTTACCTGATAAGCAGTCGCAATGTCTTTTCAGTGAATGGGGATGTTTCATACAGGAATGATATTTCAAAGAAGTCAAGCTAAATTATTAGAGGCCCCTAATTTCTGAAAACAGATGGATTTTACTGACTAAATGCTTGATGTTATAAAACTGAAGAATGTAACAGAATAATTTGTCAGTTTGAATACATGATGTCATGGGTTCAGCATCAGCAGTCATTTTTCTCCTTTTTGGTAGCTAGTGCAGTGCTGTGTTTTTGACTTTTGGCCTGGGAACAGCGCTGATAACACCAGTATTTTCACTTCTCAGTAATGTTTACTCTGACCAAGGACTTTCTGAGCCTCATGCTCTGCCAGGGAGGAGGGGAAGGTGAGAGGAAGCAGAGACAGGACACCTGACACAAACTAACCAAAGAGGCATTCCATATCACAGCATGTCATGCCCAGGATGTAACACTAGGATCAATTACCCAGAAGGGTTGGGGTTCACTGCTGGGTATTGCTTGGTATCGGGTGGTGAGCAGTTGTATTCTCTTTCCTTGTATTTCCCTCATCATTATTATTTTTGATGATAGTAGCAGTGGTTTGCGTTATACCTTAGTTACTAGACTGTTCTTAACCTGTGGGAGTTGAATTATTTTGATTCTCCTTCTCATCCCTGCAGGAGCGGGGGGAAAAAAGAGGGGGGACTGAGTGAGCAAATCTGCAAAATGCAGATTTCTTGCTCACAAGATCACCTGGGTGAGATTCACAAGTGCAGTGAATTCCGTGTGTCATTCATACTCTAAACTTCACACCAAACATATTTATTTTGTAAACATAAAACTGACATTTTCTTTCGTAAATTACAGTGTTGAAGTGTATCAGTCGCACTGAACAGAGTGAGTATTATAGACTTATTTCGTGTATTTCCATACACAACTGAAAGGAAGCTTGTGACTGCAGAAAAGCAGAGTTAAATAAAATCAAAATCAACAAAGGAGAACCAACACCATCAAAATGTAGAAAAGTAACTAACATCTGAAGCAGGGAGATAATGGAGTGAAACTGGCTTCTATCATTTTCATTTCATTGACTTAGAGGAGATGAGACAATGCAATATCATGTTTCTAGGTGACACAAAAATGAGAGGGAAGACTGCTATGCTTGAGGACAGAGCTGCTATGCAGACAGACTTAAACAGACTAGACCTAAACAGACAGGCCTAAGTCATGGCAGTCAGGTGAAGTTCCTGATGACTGGAAAAAGAGAAATATAACCCCCATTTTCAAGACGTGGAAAATAGATTACCCAGGGAACTACAGACCAGTCAGCCTCACCTTTGTGCCTGGCAAAATAAATGACACAGGAAGCCACTGAACAGACTTCCTCAGCTCTGTGCCCAGCAAAATCTTGGAGTGGATTGTCCTGGAAGGCATGCTAAGGCACATGACGGACAAGAAGGTTGCTGTTGGCAGTCAGCGTGACTTCACTAAGGGGAAATCCTGCCTGACCAATATGGTGGCCTTCTGTGATGGGACTACAGAACTGATAGACAGGGGTAGAGCAGCTGATGTCATCTACCTGGACTTTTGCAAAGCTTTCAGCTTTTGACACTGTCCCACATGATACCCTTGTCCCTAAATTGGAGAGACATCAATTTGATAGATGGACCACTCGTGGGATAAAGGACTGGCAGGATGGCTGCACGCAAAGAATAGTGCTCAATGACTCAATTTGTAGCTGGAGACCAGTAACGAGTGGTGTCTCTCAGGAATCGGTGTTGGGACTGGTTTTATTCAATATTTTTGTTGGTGACATGGACAGTGGTATTGAGTGTGCCTTCAGCAAGTTTGCCGATGACAACAAGCTGAGTGGTTTGGTTGATATGTTGGTGAGAAAGAATACCAGGGACCTGGACACACTTGTGAGATGGGCTGATGCCAAGCTGATGACGTTTAACCATGACAAGTTCAAGGTCCTACACCTGGGTCTGAGCAATCCCAGGCACAGCTACAGGTTGGGCAGAGAAGAGAATAAGAGCAGCTCTGTGGAGAGGGACTTGAGAGTGCTGGTCGAGTTAAAATGAACATGAGCCGGCAGTGTGTGCTTGCAGCCCAGAAAGCCAATTGTATCCTGGGCTGCATCAAAAGGAGTGTATACAGCAGGTAGAGGGAGTGATCCTGCCCCTCTACTCTGCTCTCGTGAGACCACACTTGGAATATTGTGCGCTGTTCTGGTGTCCTGAACATAGAAAGGACATGGAACTGTTGGAACAAGTGCAGAGGAGGGCCACGAGAATGATCAAGGGACTGGAGCACCTCCCCTATGAAGATAGGCTGTGAAAGTTTTAGCTGTTCAGCATGGAGAAGAGAAGGCTGTGAAGAGATCTCATAGCAGCCTTCCAGTATCTGAAGGGGGCCTATAGGGATGCAGGGGAGGGACTCTTCATGAGGAACTGTAGTAATAGGACAAGGGTAACGGGTTCAAACTTAAACAGGGGAAGTTTAGATTGGATCTGAGGAAGAAATTCTTTCCTGTAAGGGTGGTGAGGCACTGCAATGGGTTGCCCATGGAAGTTGTGAATGCTCCATTGCTGACGGTGTTCAAGACCTGGTTATACAGATCCTTGGGTGACATGGTTTAGTGTGCGGCATCCCTGCCCATGGCGGGGGGTTAGAACTAGATGATCTTAAGGTCCTTTTCAACCCTAACTGTTCTATGATTCTATAATTTCAGACACTTAAGTTAGAATATCATGTTCTGTTCTGCTTAATATGGTGTTAAATAAATTTGGTTATTGAATTACAGATTTGTAAGTAAGGGTTAATGGTATAGGCTGAAATCCATCCATTGAAAACCTGTTCAGCACATGTGGGTATATTGTTCCACATAGATATTGATACGTGACTCACAGATACTGAAAAATGGGATAAATAAAGCCTTCTTGCCAGATTGAAGAGCAGCATGTTGACTAAGTAGTCTGCTTTTATAGTGTCCATTCATGCTTTCCTAGGGTATCAATATGCACGTTACAAAAAGACCTCACTTGAAAATCTCCAGAAATTACATCTTTACTGTTGTTTTCCTGACAGGATGGAGACTAAATAGTTGAACAATCTGTGACAGAAGTATTTTAAAAATTTTCCTTAATGATACCCTGTACAAAAAAGAAAAATAAACAAAGGTGGTCCATGGTGACTACTCCCATAGTAGCAGGAGGCATTTACCTAGACCTATAGGTTTGTCTTATGCTATGTATCACAAATTACCGACTGCTTATACTCCTGATGCTCTGACAATACAACAAATAATTTTCAGTTTGCATTTAGTAGTTGCATGCATATGAATTTGAAGACAAGACTTTCCACTAATATAACCAACATCAGTACTTACTAGAGGTAAGAAAAGTGTTTTCCAGTTATTACTTTTTCTCCTTCTCTGATCGCATGTCAAAATCATGCTTAATTAGAGAGAGAGCAATTGTTCACTTATATTTTTCTTTGATATAAGGATTTCTTGAAGCTATAGAGTACAAGGTAAAATATACTTAAAACTACGTAGTGAACCTAACAATTCACACACCATGTCACAATAAATAAGGCAACACAGTACAAAGGCAGGGAGAGACACTCCATTGAAAATACTTGATTGGTGCTTTATCTTCTGCCAGTATGAATATGACTTCAGCATATTTAACAATAAGAAATATCTTCTAAAAAGCAGATGGCAACCTCGAATTTGCAGTTTCACCCTTTAACCTCCAATCATATCAAGGATAACCGCATATTTTGTAATTTCTTCTCTGGTCCCAGATAAGTAATAATTGCCACCAGAATCATTTAACAAGGTAAAGCATTTATCTTCATTATAGTAGCTCTTGTTAGTCAGGCACATTGTGCCATTATCAGACCTTTACATCAGTAGAAACAATTGATAAATCTGTAATAATTCTGTGTCTCAAAGATTGGATAATGATCCCTTGTAATTCTGTGACATGACACACAAAAAGTACTGCTTTCAGTGTGTAATTTCTCATTTCAGAGAATGTTAACCAGACTGGAAAAAAAAACTGCTTTCATACAATCTGTTCAGTGGAATGTAAATGCATGTAGAGAATGGTTTCTTAATAAATGACACACCATTGTGATTATTTTCAGTAGCATTTGCTGTACTTAGTGCTACCAATCATCTAAGGATTTCTACATTTATCCTGCTTATAGGATGGTTGAAACCTTTATGGAGAAATCATTAATTTCCTTACAAATGTCACTAACTTTGAATGCTTTGATCACTCAAAGATTAGCCCAGCCCCTGTCATCAGTATTCTCTGATGAGTTCAGTCTGATTTGTTTTGTACATCAAATGCATAAAAGGACCACTCTCAGTCTCAGTCTTTCTGGCTACGCTTCTGAAGTCTCCTGAGTACACACAAGCCATTTTGTTACAGGAGAGTGGAAAGTAGAGAAGCATTGTGCTTATGGCGGACAACATGCTTCTGAATTTAAGTTGCCTTTCATCAGAGACACGGAACACCTCTGGAGTGTCCTTATGGGTGAAATTAAGGGGCCATAACCACAATGATACTCATTAATAGTAAAAAAAGGAACAAGTTCCTCAGTATAGGATAGTCAGAATTGTACCCTGTGTGCTGAAGGGTGACAAAATGCATGTAACTGCAAAGTTGACCATCGTTTTACTTGTTGAAGTCCCTGAAGAAAATACATGCTTAACACAGAGCTGAGAATAGTCAGCCTCTTAATCACAAGAGTTTGTATGTAAGTTTTTAATTTTTTTCATCTTTCAAATTTAGCTGTATGTGTATTTCAAAAGTATATATTAAAAAACCCACACCCCAAACATTCCATTACATTTAAATAATAGCCATCTTTATGTGAAATATGCATTGCAAACCTCTTTGAATTACCTAGTTTATCCTTCAAACCAGCCTATAAGTTAGGTACAGTTTTGCTCTGTATTTTTCCAGATATTACTTATTAAAGAGTTTTTGAAAAGCTTCCACTTTCAGGTATTGCTATGTATTTATATTACTCTGTAGCAGTAATCTCATGTGTTTATAAAACAAACATCTGAGTCAAGATTTGCAAAGGTGGTGCTTAAAATTAGAGGAATACTGAAAATGGATAAAAGAGCATTTTTTTTAAAGTTAATGAGATAAAAGTGAGCAAACTGTGCACAGTGAATGTAAAGTTCAGATAAGTACTACTGTAGGGGATAAGCTGCAGCACTGTTTGGAACTTCCACAGTTAGTTTCAACTGGCCTGGTCATTGTGATTATGGAATTTGTTCCTTATTATTCTAGTTCCTGGAGAGCCTACATGATATTCAGCCTGCATTTTTAGATATACATAGATAGTTAAATTTATCGCTTGCCATCAAGTTTTCATACTTTGTGTAAAATGAGCAAAACTCTGGAAATAAGAAAGGAAGGACAGAATGAGAGCGTGTGATGGGACTGGTAGTGTAGAAGATGTGAAAGGTATTCTGGCAAGAGCATGTAGTCTAACTCCTGTCATTCAGTCTTGTGCAAAATGCCATCTTGTACTGAGCAAAAGGTGGATGAAGTTACCTATTTGGCTGCTGCCAGCTCTCCTTTTAACATTATTTTCATATGCTATTCTTCAAATGAAAATAGAAGCTGTGAAGGGAGAAATTATATCTGGTTTATCAACTTTAAATAAAGACTCTTTAACCAGAGCACAGATGGCCCTCTCTCAGACTCTAAACAGTGCTCTACATACTCTGGCTTCCATGGGCCAGAAATTGTACTACTCGGAATGATAGGTCTTATAAGGGATCACATGCAGTAGATTGTAGTAGCTCTCTGGAGTGCCGATACATGTTTCGGATACTTCATAATAGAGAATTTTGGGGTCAATTTACTTTTTTTGTCAATAATTTCAGCGAGCTTACTGCTTCATTTACTGTTCAGGGGGATACTACTCTAAATAGTACAGATGTTTTCGTGATTTTAAGTGCAGTATCAACCTTCCTTTTCCAGAACCTCTGACTATCTGTTAGTCTCTCGCACTGTGACAACATCAACATGTGAGTGGAGTATTTTTAATCTGGTTTTGTTTGTTTATCTTTTCAACGAAAGGATATAACATCTCTGTACAGTCTCCCTTTTGTCCTCATCCTTTGATGGCTGTGTCAAAGGAGATGCACACATGTATGTACATACACACAAAATATTTTGTGGAAAAAATCTGCGAGCATTCTGTGAGTTAGTTTTATGGCAGCACATATCATAACCATGAAACTGTTACTAAAAGCTTAATACATTCAAAGGAGAATTATTACTCTTTTGCATCCCAGAACAGATTTAGTTTTACATATTACAGATACTTCAGAAAATCCCTCTGGAACAAATTTCTGAGAACTTAATTTTCAGTGCTTCAAATTTTCTTTTCTAAATATCTAAGGAAGATAAGTGCAGGAAGATGTTAATATTATGAGAGAAAAAAATACATTGCAAGCCTCCAAGTGCTGTATTAGGTTAGGAATCTCTTATTGTGTCATATTGTTGCAGCTGAGGTCATAATAGGATGCTGAGACAGTTCTGTCTAGTCAGAAGAAAGTGGTTGCTTCACAGATGCTTCAGTTTAAATCTTTGCCCTGTTATATAGGTGATTTCCATCATTATTTTGTGTATGTATGATCTCTACAGGATGAAAAAATGTTATAAATTTTCTGTGGCAATTTTCTGGCACGGATGAATTTAGACAGTGAGAGTTGTTCTGAATTGCTTAAAGCAAGGCATTTTTTGATTGTTTCCATGATGCGTCGTTAACCCCTTTATTGTTGACATCCTACAGAGACCTGATATGTAGTCTTAATTATTTTAAAAGACACTTCTTTGTTACTTAGCTAGTGATTAAAAGTAAATTAGAGGGTGGCAATGGCAGACTATTGTTGTTCATTAGCAGATCTAAAAACCTAATCATCTAGTAAGGGACTAATTTTCACGTAATTTTTAAAACAATAAGTACACTGATGTAGAAATTATTTATGCTGCTTCTACCCATTAATTAACTAAATCACCAGAGAGGGAGAATGTGAGACTGATTATTTTCTATTAATCGAACTGAGAAATCTGAAGTAAGAATCCCAGGCAAAGCTTTTAATGATATTCCTTATAATGATAAGCTTTAACCTCAAGTGCTGAGCAACACTGAGGATACTAGCAGGGGAGAATGGAAAGGGCAAAGGCAGGAGCAAGGTGACCAAAACATTCGTAGTTTTGCAGAGAAAAAAGATGAA
This sequence comes from Forpus xanthops, assembly GCA_032466535.1. NCBI lineage: Eukaryota > Metazoa > Chordata > Aves > Psittaciformes > Psittacidae > Forpus > Forpus xanthops. The sequence continues at coordinate 15,643 of JASSUY010039223.1, read as the reverse complement.
TTATGTTGCAGGAGGCAGTGATAGAGCATATACAAGGACTTCAATTGCAGAGCTGTTGAAACAATTTCTAAACAAATGCTAATTAATATTGTTTGAAAATTATCCTTTATGACTTACTTTTCACAAAACTTTCTTGAGTTTAAGAAGAGCAAGCCCTCAAATTTATTGATTCAAATAATGCTCTAATTCTCAGCAATAATTGTACTGAGTGCTTACGCTCCCCTTTTTTCTCCATTTTCAGGCTATTATTTGGCAGATGGTGTTTTATATAGTGAAATGCAACAATGACTGTTGAGGGTGAAGACCTGAGCATCTCTCATACACTTCCACAGTAGCTGGCAGGTAGGACTGATCATCATAGATGGTGTTGGAGAATTCTCATTCCCACAGAGGACATACTTTCTCTTTGAAAGAGCTGGCATTGTTGTAGAACTGATGGTATAAAGGCATAACCTAGAAAAGGTTTTAATACACTTTTAAAACTCTGACTAAAATATTTCAGCTACGATACATTATATGGACATTTTAAGAAAAGCAAAGGCAAATTAATCTACAGTTTTGCAAAAAATTTAATTGGCAGAAAGTCAAATAGTTTAACTGGTAAAATCTTACGGAATACACACAAGTAGCAAGGGCAAAACACTCTCTTATGACCATGGATTTTTTAATAGGAAAGCATAGTTTTAAGGGAGCATCAGTCCTGGAAGCTGTAACACCTGTGTCTCTTAGTCACAGGAATTCCAAAACTTTCAACAACAACTCCCTGCTTAAATTCATTGCATCTTCCTCAACCCTCATAACAAGTTTTCTTGTGTGTAGTCCTCTAGACGATGCTGTTGACCGTAGCTTTGAGTTATAAATACTCTGTTATCTGCTCTACATTGCCATCTCATGTAACTAGATGAATTTTGTTTCATGTTATTTGTTTGTTATAATATTCATAGAATTATAGAATAGTTAGGGTTGGAAAGGACCTTAAGATCATTTAGTTCTAACCCCCCTGCCATAGGCAGGCACATCTCCCACTAAACCATGCCACTCAAGGTTCAGTCCAACCTGGTCTTGAGTACCCCCAGAGATGGAGCATTCACAACTTCTCTGGAAAACTCATTCCAGTGCCTCACCACTCTTACAGTAAGGAATTTCTTCCTCAGATCCAATCTAAACTTCCCCTATTTAATTTTGAATGCATTATCCCTTGACCTATTACTAAATTCCCTCATGAAGAGTCCCTCCCCAGCATCCCTATAGACCCCCTTCAGATACTGGAAGGCTGCTATGAGGTCTCCACGCAGCCTTCTCTTCTCCAGGCTGAACAGCCCCAACTCTCTCATCCTGTCTTCATAGGGGAGGTGCTCCATCCCCTGATCATCCTCATGACTCTCCTGTGGACTTGTTCCAACAGTTCAATGTCCCTTTTATGTTGAGGACACCAGAACTGCACACAATACTCCAAATGAAGTCTCACAAGAGCAGAGTACAGGGGCATTGGCTAATGATTTCTTCATATTTGTATATTATGTAGGTTAAAGTTTACATACGTAGATTTATCTATAATTTGATATATAAGTGGATCTCATTTTTGCTTTGTTATGAACTTCAAAAATTAACGGGAAGATTTATTATAGATACAAATACTAATTATATTAACCTTTTATTTTTTGTAACACTACTGTAGAGTCTTAAAATACCTACCATTTTCCTTTCCTTTGCAATCATAGACAGTATATTTATTTTTATTTAGGGAGATTATTTGAGGGAATTTGAGCTTTAAATGAGTTTTATACAAAAGTAATTGCCTGAGTCAGTAAAGAAAAAAATGACCAGATGGTAACCTCAGTATGGGATAGAGATGAATGTGAATCCAAAATGAGTAATGTCCCAAATAATAAGGGTCATTTGAGAATAAAATGGTATGTGCAATTTATGGTCATGAATAATGCATTGATGCACATACTTCAGCAATCATGATGTTCTCTATAAAAATTATCATGAGATCCTTTTTACATGGGAATCAAGTTCTTTAGGTACCTTAATTATTTAGATTATGTATCTGAGAGAAATAATTTTTGAATTTTGTATTTTTGCTTTTAATCTTGGTGTCAAAGAGAAAGGATGAGTTGGGAAAAAAATCCCGTGTGACCTTCCCAGGCAGAGTGTTGTCATGGCAAATATTATTCTTTCTATTCCTCTCTTTTTTTCTACCCATTTAGATGGCAAACTCTCCATCTCTGCAAATGAGCAAGCTCAAATCAATTTGGTAAGATCAAAGTATCCCACCTCAACAAAACTGTGAAAACCAATCTGCCCCCCCTGTTATTCGCTGTGTGAAAAGTTGCACATGTAATTGACACTGGGGATTCTCTCTAAAAGGAGAAATCACAGCAGTTTCTCTTGTATGGTTACCCACCTTTTTTGCCCAGAAACAAAGTTAAGCAAATAGATATTGTTCTCCTTACTTTTAATTTCTAGTCCTGGTAACAGGGTGAGGTGTTGAAACACAAGGAAGCTGAAACAATGAGAAATTAAATTCTGGTGCTGTCAAGGTGATTTGCTGTGGGAGATCTGCTGCAACATGATACTGCTTAAAACTCAGTTTCTGATATTGTTGATTCTGCAGAAATTTTCAGATAGAAGCCTTCACTGATTGTTCCTCTTACACTACCTTAACCCAAACAGTAGCCGTTCAGGCCCTCCTCATAACAGAAATCAAGCACTTGCCAATTTAGCCACTTGGAACAAAAACTGTCTCAGAGATACCTTTGCCTCAATTGGTCCCTTGTGATGCTTTGCACCGTTTCCCGTCTCCTCTTTTCCAGGCAGTTGCATAAGCAATTGTGTTGCTCTGTTTTCTTAGGACATACTCAGTAGAAGCGCAGGAGCAGGTGATTTGAAGGGTGATGATCAGCAATGAATGGTCTCTTCTTGTTGGGAAGTCTCATCCCCAGAGATCTTCACAAAACGAGTAAGTATTCACTTTCTTCAAGAGTAATCTTCCACAGAGCACTTAAGCAGTATGTTCAGATTAGGACTGATCATAATCTTGGTTTTGTCCAAATTATCCAATAAATTTTGTAGTGATAGTAACTTCTTACCCATCTAATCTTTTCTCTCAAACTCTCTCCATTTCCATAAAATCCAGTATTTCAGTCTGCTAGATTATGGAGTTCAGCTTGTTTCCCTTGAAGTTACTTCCATTCCCCTGAAGTCACAAGTCTTTATTTTTGGTAGTGGTCTGAACAGGCAAATAGGAATAGCTTTCTCTAGCACTGTTTCCAGGGTTTGAGCGCATGCAGTGTGGGATTAGTTCCAGTGTCCTCTGAAACCACCGTTGATTAAACATTTATTGTCTCAGAAGGTTTACTTTTTGTTGTTTACTTCTGCCAGAATACAGTTGGAGCAGGTGACCTATTACCTCCACTCAAGAAGTGAGGTATGAGACAAAAAAGAGTGAGCAGATTACAGCCCATCTGTTAAAACAGATAATTTATTTAGGAGAATAAATGTGTGACCTGGACAACCAAAATCACAGCCACCTGGATAACACCTCCAAAAGACTCACTGCCCACCTGATAGGAAGATTGTAACCCTTTTGGGTGCTCAGGGATCACTTGTCCTTCAGCTACATTTTCTTTCTTTCTACATTCCAAGTGAAACAAACCTTTCAGCTTAACATCTCCATCTTGTAAATCCTTACTGCTTAGCTGAGTGCATATGGGTAGCCTTTTACATAAAAGTTGGTCCATTGACCTTTGCTAAATTTGCTAAATATATAGCTGGAAATAAGGAAGAACAATCTGACCAGGAACCCAGAACAAAGGGAAAAAGTTTTCATTTCTATCTCAGTTATTTGAAAACTGTGTCTAACATAACAATGACTTAATTATTTTTCTGCCTTGGTTTATATGCCTTTTCTGACGTTTGCATGGGCTGTAGGCATTGAATTTGAAAGAGTTGAAGAGTTTTCTACTTCTCCACAGAATCCTGCACAGAATAGTCTTCTTTGGAAGAGAAGCCTTCTGTCAAACATGCACAGTCCCAGAACCTCTTAACTTTAAGGCCATTTCCACAGACATCCAAGTCCTGGCTCAGTAAGAAGAGTAGTTTTTAAGATTTATTTTGCATGACAGTTTTGTTGTCACTGGTTCTTCGGAACATCTTTGTTGTTAATAGTACATGGCTGGTTTGGAACTTCAGCATGCAGAAGAAAACAGAGGACAGAGAAATCCCAGCTTTAAAATAAAACTCTCCCTCTGATATGAGTTCATGGCTCCATACAAGATCTTATTCCTTCCTCAAAATTATTAGCAATTTAAAAATTAGTAAAATAAATATAATAAGAATAAATATGAAATGTTAAAATGCCTGATGCTAGCTCTTTCCTTGGGTCTGTATATTAGAAAAGGTTTTTTTTTGGTGTGTATTTGATGTGTTTATTCCTGTCCAGGTAAAACTTTGCACCTGTACTGAGGAGTTCTGCACTTGGTGCAGAACAATGAACAAATTAATCTCTCTTACAGATGTTTTGTCCCTCTTGGTGTTGCAATGTGTTCAGGTTTGTCACTGGATGAGCTCTAGCAAAAAAAAAAACAACTCAGTTACATAAAACACAAATTTACATAATGGAATACAGTTACAGAAGTTAAAGAATGAATTGCAGCATTAAGATCCTGGTAAGTCATACCAATGATATTTGTTGCCATAAACACCTAGCTGAAATGCAAGATTGGTTAATTACCTTCCACAGCCTTCTCTTTGTCAGGAGAAGCACTGAGAGTTATGGCTTTCCTGATCTGACCATCTGAGGATAAATATGAGACCAGCTCAGAGGATCTGCTGCAGGCAACATTTTTTTTTTCCTGGAACTGTAGGGCATGAGATTTTTTCTTTCTATTATACCCTTCAGTCCCTGAGATTGAGTGCTGTGACGTACCATGTAAAGTAAGAACTACAGAATTTCCTCTCTTCTGCACTGTCATTTTATTGCCATTTCTTTTCTGTGTGTTAATTAACTTTCTTTGCTTGAGGCTTCAAATTACATTCTACTGCCACAGCTTTTGAAGACATGTTTTAGTAAAGTTTTTTATCTCATCATAAGAAATAGTAAATATATGTTTGGCTTAATAGATTCCTTTTCTGTCTCTTTGAACATCATGTAGAAAAGAAACAGATGGTAAAACTGGTAACAGGATGTTTCTCTTGTGGAATACTTGAGTTCAAATTCACCATTGATTTCTGGGTCCCTTGTGATGATCCCATCTTTTTTGAGTACAAGGACAAGTTGTCCTTACAAATAATAGCAGGAAAATTACAGAGTTAAGAGGAAAATTTTCTCTGTATATTTTGTTTAAAGCCTGTTGTACTCATGCCATGGGGCTTAAGTTTCAACTGGAATTTTAAAAAGTCTGGATTGTTTCTGGATACTTTGAGATCTTACTAAAATAACAGTAATAAAATTTCATGGTTCAGAGCCTTCACAAACCACAAAAGGCATCAGTAAAGCATTTCCCTCTTATCTACAAAGTAGCAGAATTGGCTTTGGGCATTGGTGGAGATGTATCATCCCCACACAAGACAACAGGTAGCAGCCTATTTACTGAGAGTGGACTGAAGTGGCCAGCAGGCTAGCCTGACGAAACAGTGTTTGTAGTCTTTGTTCTGATGTAGGAGCGTATTTTGGGGACTCAGATTTCCTATGATGATATTATCTTTTTCCAGTATCAGGAGATAAACTAAATTGAAATTCCATTGCTTTTACTTTGGTAAAATTCATCCCCATCTTTGCTTCCTAAGCACCACAATCTAAACTTGCGTGCAGCACCAGGAGCTCTCATATCTGCCTTGCTTTATTGCTGTGGAAAGCTCAGGGCTTCAGTCATCTGCCAGCCAGCAGCAAGCAGCAGCAGTGTAGTAACTGCAGCAAGCTGCAGGTGTGTACTTGCCTGTGCAGGAATGTGCTTGCCTGTGCAAGCCTGAGTGTGCTGTACGAAACATGCACTGAAGGTAGAATAATCTCCGCGAAGCAGCATTCTGCAAGTGAACACCACTGCTAGGACAAACCTTCCACACTAAATTTACCTGGCATCTGTATTGCAATAGTGCTGAGCATTCACTGCCTAACCCATGCATTGTGTATGGTGGATAAGTAGGAAATTAGGAATGCAGGCTTTGAAGAATATGAGTTAATGGGAAAGTCCCAACCGACTGCTTAAACAATATTCTTAGATATTCCAAAGGAGAGTATTTTTTAATATAGTTGGAGGTGTAAATAAACAGTAAACCTGCTACATTGCCTAATTAAATTATCTAGATAATATGCAGTTAACTCAAGGAAGATGTATAATGTATGCAATGATATTTTTATGCAAAAAGCCCCAAAGCATTTTGCTCACATATCTGAGATTTCTCTCTACATTATATTACACATTCTACTTTCCACTTCTTTCACTCATTTTGATTTTAAAAAATGTAATTCACCCAAACAAAACATGCAAAACTTACATATGTACATATAGCTGCGTGACTTGGTCCTGAGTACACCACCTGGAACGTAACACCTCCCCTTGCGCTTCCCAGAGGAAGCCATAACCTCTCGCATCTCCTTGACTGCTGTCATTCTTCATGTTGGTTCCAAGAGTCATCCTGCCAGCTGTCCCACTGCTGCGTACATTTGTGAGGCTGACAAGCAACTGAGCTGTTGCACATTTAATGAATGAGCATAAACTTAGAATTCAAAGGACAGGGAAACGCTGACATATCTGTGAAAGGGCAGCAAAGTAAATTTCCCTCCCTGTAATCCCATCAGCCAAACCCAATCAAACTGAAAATAAAAACCAACACAAAACTAAAATAAATATTCCATGGCTCACATAGCAATATTTATTTGCTTTAAATTTAAAGGCATGTTTCCATGGAAGTTGATTTTTTTTAGTTACATTTTCAAGACATATTTTTGGATAGTCCAGAATAATCATACAGTAATTTATAAAGATATCAAAGAGAGGATATATTAATTTTTTTCAGGTTAATGACATCTTCAGTTTATTGGTCTGTGTGAAATTGCTGCTAGGATTTTGACCTGCAGCAATTGCACACATCCTTCATACTAAGGACCAAACTCCTAGCCCACCATTGCCTCTGTTAATACTGACTGAAAAAAGGGTTTGCTCAAGATCATGATGGGCAAGATAAGTATGTGACAGTTTGAAAGAATGTGTATATCACCCAAAATAACATGAAGCAAAGAAAACTCAAAATTCATGTATTGGTCTTGGTTTATACTGTACATTGTAGAGACAGGGTTTTCATTTCACAAGAATCATGAGAAAAACAATGTGATTAATTTTTTATCAACACGTATTTTTTGAAAATGCAAACTGACTTTTTTATATATATATAAACTGTCATGTCTTCATTTTCATTCTTAAGCTTCTTATCACAATAAGAAATATAAGGACTGTCTAATTTAAAATTAAAATAGAGTGTCTTAGGTGGTAAGAACCTACTAAGTTTGCTTGACTAAGATAAGTATGAGCCTTTATTAGGTGCTAATGACACACATCACTAAAGGCATCTAAATACCTTTGATACATCTATTCATATATCTTTAAAGTATTGAGCGTGGACCTCATTAGAATGAGTGACACCATACAAATAGTGGTTGTCTGTTACTGAGTGCATTCTTATGTTAAGGCTATTCAGACAATTAGGCTTTAACACAAACTTGTCATCAGGCTCCATAACAGACCTGTCAATTTATAAGGTGTTTCTTTCTCCTATTGCTCTGAGTATTTCTTGGCTGTAAAAGAAAACTTTAGTAATACTGTCAGTCTTCTAGCTGCATCTGAATTTCCTTGTATATCCCTGAGTCTCTAATACCAGTAACATTTCCCTTGTCATAATCTCATCATGATTTTCATTTAAGGCATGTGCCAATACCAATTAAAAGACTTGTCATTGATTGTTCTCAATATTCATCTTGAGAGACTATGAAATTTCCATTGTTTTAGCAATTCTTTGTTTTTGAGAATGCCATAATAGTTGATAGTATAATTAAAAATGCTGATTTACTATCCTGTGGGTTTCCTGAGATTAGTTGCACTTCTCTCACAAAACTGTATGTCCACCTGTGGTGGAATGATGCTTTGGACTGTGACTCCTGATGCTATATTTCATGATGCTTTTACAAATCATCAGCCTCAAGTGTAGATAACAGAAAAAAGTAGCTTCTTATGGTTATTCTTTATAAAAATTCCCATAGTCTTTCATTCTTAATCTCATATCTAAAAACTTCACTGCCTTTCTATCAGCTGTTTCCTCTTTATTTCATGATCAGAAAACCTAAGTAGAATATTTGCACCGAAGTCCAAAATGTGTAGGTTACAGAATAAGCTATTCAGTTCCTCTGAAGAGATAGATAGTTATTATGGTGCTGAGGATAGGGGATAAATAAGCCAGTAAAAGGAAAAGAAGGATGATATTTCCCCATGGAGACCTAAGTTGGTCAGGTTTAAATTTGCAAGCAGATGTGCAAGGTTCTCTTCACTGAACCCCTCTGGGGTAGGACTCTTCAGCTTTCTATTTTGTCATGTTAGAAAAGATGTTAGGAAGACTTGCCTGAGTACAATTCATGTGTCCTTTTAGATATTCATTCTATCTGTCATTTCAGCTAGAGTTTGGATGTCTGACTTTTGATTATTATGCAGGTCTGATGTACACTTGCAAGAGATACACAAATAGTCCCCATTCCGCTGTGTAGCAATTGTCAGCTACACATCTAATGTAGGCTAGTGGGATTCTCTAAGTCAGCAGGCTCCTTTCTTTTTTGAGACAGCAAAGAGATCATTAAGAGTTTTGTAAATCACTGTTATAAGTTTTAACTACCCCCAGTCATGACTAATAATACGATCTGATTATTATTCTGACATAGCTTTCTGCTGCTGGAGTGAGTCTGGTTTCAGAGGCCCCAGGCAATGTGAGATGACATCTGGGTCATCTTACTGGGTGATCTATGGAGTGGGGCATCTGTGGCGTCTATCCTGGAGGCTGTTCATCAATCTTCTCACATGGCGGTAGCAAGCTGGGATAACAGCTAAATCCGTGAAAAAAATCAGTGAAGACATTACAGAAGACAGAGTGAAGAGGCCCTGGGCCTTTGTCTAGATGTCTTGGGACTCATTCTGCTAAGGGGAAAAGAACACTTTTCTGCTTTATGGTATACGTACACAGTGAAATACAGATTAAAGTAAAAGATGAGCTTTTTAGGATAGCTGAAAGCACCAATAAAATTTCTGAGATGCAGATAGATCCCAAACCAAAGCGAATTTAGGTGTTTAGATGTCAGAGGAGTTGCAGAGTTTTGCCTAAAATTGTCATGTTTTGGAGATAATAACAGATCAGATGATAATTCCCTCTAGCCTGTCAGGCAGGCTGGAAAACAGCATGTGCTCCTACTCTTCCTCCCCGCAGTCATCTTCTTTTGCAGTAAAAAGCATTTGGGCATCCTGTAGGGGGCAATCTGAGTGCAAACATTCAACATAACCAAGGAATTTATAGTCTCATTGTAGAGTTCCTTGAAACCTACGGGATCTCTCTCTGTTCATATCCACAAACTATTTGACCTTTTGACTTATTAAAAATGTCTAAATAGTTTTCACGTATTTAGGACCATTTGAGGTATTTAGACAAAAGAATGGAACAAAATATTAGTCTTATATTTCTGAATGAACAGGACCTTATTTGATATGAGCATCATTAATTCACAGGAGTAATTTTAGTAACACTGCATGTTGCAGGAAAAAATAATATAATGTATTTGTATGGAATTTTGAGAAAAGCAGTAAAATAAATTTATATTTGTTTTTTGAAATGTCTTATCCATAAAAAATTAGACAGAACTTTTCACTCTGCCTGCAAATCTGTTGTATGTGCTTCAAGGTTCTCACTGTTTAGAGCATTGATATGAAAGCTATGCCAGAACAGTGTTGCAAAAACAGGAGACATTACAGCAGTATCACTGCTTTTCATTGCCTTCCTAGGTTTGCATTAATTCTTTGAGTTCATTGCAGATGCAATTGTTCACCTAGTTAAAATGCCATGCCCTCAGATCTGTGTTCTAAGATACATTCACCCATATATTCAGTGAATGACTGATGAGTGATTCAGTAATTTTAAACCAGTTGGTGAAGGGGATTGCAGGCGTGGATAAGGCTGCCTGAGAAAACAGCCTAAGGGAAAAGGAAAAATAAGTACTAGATAGTAAGATGATGAGAGGTGCATGAATGCCAAAAGAGCATAGTTTCAAATATATTTCCACTAGGATGGGTACTCCTAGTGAGTACAGCTAGGCAGCTGATTGTATTGCTTTTTTCGCTCTGACGCATCAGGGGCTTGTAATTTCCTTTCTTTGTCCAGACTTGCCTTTGCTTCTTGCGTATTTGTGCTGGTTTTGGCTGGGGTAGAGCTATTTTTCTTCACAGTAGGTAACATGAAGGGCTGTGGTTTGGATTTGTGCTGGAAACAGTGTTGACCATACAGGGATTTTAGTTACTGCTGAGCAGTGCTTGCAGAGAGCCAAGGCCTGTTCTGCTCCTCACCCCACCAAGCAAGGAGGCTATAGGGCCACAAGTTGTTGGGAAAAGTCACAGCCAGGGCAGCTGATCCCAACTGATCCAAGGGTTATCCCATGCCACAGGACACCATGCTCAGTATGTAAAGCTGGAGGAAGAAGGAGGGAAGGGGGATGTTGGGAGTGATGGTGCTTGTCTTCCCAAGTTACCATTACACATGACGGAGCCTTGTTTTCCTGTGCATGGCTGAACAGCTGCCTACCAATGGACTGGTAGAGGTGGGTGTAGTGATGAGGTATGCAAAATTTCGGCTCAGTGCCATTTTGATGAAGGCAGTCCGCTTTCTATAGATCATATGAGCAAGATGATGAATATTGTGAATTTTGCTACTTGCTTTGCAAGTTAAAAGCTTGGACATAGTTACAAAATTTATTCATATTATCTGCAGTTTTTTTAATATTATTTTCATTAAAAATAATTCCATTGTAACAGATTTTTTAGTAATTTACTAATTTTAGTGGAAAAATACTTGTTATGTTTATAATCACTTTCCCTCCAATAATAATTTGAATTGGGACACTAAAAAGTTATTATGTTCTGGGGAGGAATTTTGACACATGCTTCTTTTCACTACGGGAAAAATGTAATACCAGAGCTATTTCAAAATATCCCACTGTTCTATGCCACTGAAATGTCAGGTATTTTAAGTTTTGCTTTCAATAACATTTCAAGACTGATGAAGCTTTTATTATTATTAGTGAATTAAAATTTCCAAGATTATTGAAGTAATAATAAATTTTGCAATTAATACCATGGGAATATTAAAAACATCTAATATTTGTAATTATTTTGAGACAAAATAATTTAATGCCCTCATTCTTTTCTGTGGACTCAGTGATGTTTCTTATCCTGCAATAAATTAAGCTCTGGTTTCCTATGATGTCAGCTATAATAAAGATGAAGAGGGGATTATCATGTACTCTGAAGTAATCAGTACAGAAGTTTTTGTGGACTTTTTTCCCAAAAAAGAACACAAAAAAAGCTCCATCTTTCAAATGGAGATATTCGAATAATTTTTGTATCTAATGAAAAACATGCCTTTAGAATGAAATACAAGATTTAGTCTGACTTATTTTATTAGCTATGATTAATAAGCTATTTCTGTTCATTTCTCTAATGCATATTTCTCATACTGTAATGAAAGGACCTTATTTCAAACAAATGTAATGGAAGAAAGTCTACATATTGTTCTAGTCAGAAAAAAAAAGAGTTATTTTGTTTGGAAAGAATTTCCTCATGCATTCTTTAAAATTTTGAAATTAAGAGTGTGAATACTGAGGGGTTTTACTTCATACAGGTTGTTTTCCCATGTATGTCAACAATTGTGGCTGTAAAGGACAAGAGAAGAATTTGCTCAGCAAATCTAAATATGTTAAATTTAGTGTATGTAAGACAGTAAAAGGTATTTCTGTATCATAATATCTTAATAACTGTATCTTAGCTGTGTGTTATCTTAATTATTCAATTTTTGAATGTTCTTCCAAGAGCCAAAATCCATTCCTTGTTACCTGAATTAGATTTAGGCTGAACAAAGTTAAGCTAAAATCAGTTATGATGTTTGAATAGGTCCTTTTCCATGTGCTGGTTTTGCTTCCAGAAACAAAATTAGGATTAGCCATGCACTGCTGTAGCTGCAGTCCTAAAATGCATACACCAACAACTGATTAACAAAGTTTATGACACTACATGAGGGACTTCATTAATAGGAATGTTCACAGCTGAGAGAGGCATGAGAAGCCGTGCATCAAATTTGATTTTGAAGTAATGAAGGCTGGAAGAGCTATGTATAGAAATAGCAAGAATAATTTTGGTTTTCTTTAAGATATTTTTGTTTAATGCAATTAGATTTTTTTCTTAGGCATATCCAAATGGTCATACAAGTTCCCTTTATTCTGCGTTTTAATCAGAAATATGGAAAGAACAGAAATGTGACTTTAATAATGTTTACTTCCCTTGGAGCAGCATGAAGAATTTCATCCCTGTAGATGCTCAGAAAGCTTTCTTAATACTGAAAGTTGATAATCTTGACGACTGCTTGACTTGGAGGATTCATTATTTCAGTGTGAAAGGGCAGTTACATCACTAGTTCTGTCATAGTTGGCCCTAACCCAACAGTGTGTCAGAGGTTTAGCATTCATCCATTTCTTTCTTTGGTCATGGATGTGTATATGCCAGGAGTCTTCATGACAGATTCAGTTGTTACCTCATTTTACAGTGTTTAAATCAAGTTTTTATTGCACTAAATCCCTGGCATAGATGCAAGCAATAGGTCTCCTTCATATGCTTCAGTGTTTGGCACACTAGTTTAAAAACTGTGTCATTGGATATACATGAACTGTGGCTTAAAAAAATGCCTCAGCTTTTTCAAGACTTACTTAAGATTTTTGAAAATACTGCTGTCTGTTTATTACAATTTAACAAGATTTGATAATTATTGTCTTACTGGCAGGCTCTTGGCTGTCACAGTGTGTCTGATTTTAAGCATAGAAGGAAATGTGCAGAGAATGGAAACAGATATGATCATAGAAAATGTGATCTCTCAGAAATGATTGACAGAGCTGGGCTTGTTTAGGCAGAAATAAAACAGTAATGAAAAAGTACACCAGTCTTAAAAGAATAAAGGTTATTACAAATAGGAAAATAATTTTTTCTCCATGTCCATTGAAGATCAGGATTGGGCTAGGGCAGTAAGTAATGTGATTCTTTTTTAGTGAAGGATCTTTAGATTGGACATCAGGAAAGAGAAGCAACCAAAACCACCTTTCTAGCTGTAATAATAGTTAAGCACTTGGATTTGTCACCCTGCGAGGCTGCAGACTTTTCTGCACAACAGAGATTTTCAAGGCCAGATTAAGGAAGCAGCTGTCAGAAATCGTTTTTGTTATAGCTTATCTTGCCTAGTTGAGGAAAATGGATTTTATGACTACTTAAGCTTTTGTGGTACCTTCTTGCCTGATAGTAAAAGACTTAATGGATTCCACTTTTTTTCATGAAAAAAAAATCTTAAATGATTATTAGTATAAAATTCACTTTTTAATGGAATTTGTTGATATGGGGATATGTGTGTACGAATATATTTCCAAATTAATTACTAAATAATTTCTAAGTCACTGTTACATTATTATCCAGGTTATTAACTATTTCTCTGCTGTCCATTGTAAAAAATCCCATCACAGTTCTTTCTAGTTTTGAAAGAACAGAAATGGGGAGCAAGAAGAAAAAAGGTAATGTTCACCATGTTTTGTGAGCTGTAATTGCTATACAAAATAGGGTCTTAATTGCTTTATATTTAATTACTTAATTGCAATTCAAGTAAAGTATTTCAGTCACTCGTAGTTTTACCGTTAGAAATATGTCATTCCATGATGTGAATTGCAATTTTCACTTGCTCTTTTTTAATCAATAGCCAATATTTGGCTTTTCTTTTACATTTTTCTTTTACAATTTTCTTTTACAATTTAGTATTAACTAAGCTGTAAGACTGATGTATTTAAACATGCTTTCTGTATGTCCTGGGTTCAGAAGTAGAGAGAGAAAAATGACTGCTACTGCTGAACCCAGGACACCATAGCTTAGAAGCAGCAAACCATCATGGCTGGAAATTGCAACATATTGTCAGTCTTCATGCAGAAATATAATGCTGTGAATTTTTACCTTCAAACTGCCTAGAATTTAAAAGACCATTAAAACTCCACATAGTGACTATGTAGAAAATGGTCTAATAAACATCATGAGTGGTAGTGCCAAGATAAATACATCACATTAAGAATGCAAATGCTCTTCTTACTCTAATTTTTTTTTTAAATATTTCAATTTTCTTGTAATAAGATAACTGCAACTCAAGAGAGTAAGTGGCATCACAATCATTGGCTCTTGATGCTCAGGCAGTATCTGTGGGTGTTTTTACAGTTCTCTATGTTGCATTGCTGTCTACTCCTCTAGTCATGTGGTAAGAGTAATGTGGAACTTTGCTAGTGATAAGAGCTTGCACTATAGTGCCAAAAAGGAACCTGTTTGATCTACTGAATAATACTGGTTCTGTAAGACTGTGACAATAAAGGAGTTTCCTGGTATCCTGTTGGAGGGAGGTGTAGAGGCGGATCATATCATCTGACAAAGCAGGCAAAGTGTTGGATCTGGTTCCTTAAGCGACCCACTTCCGAAAATCTACTACAGTGAAGCTCATATCAGCAAAATTTCCAACTGAAGTATTTTTTATTAAAAATATCTTTAATATTATATTTTAATAATTTAACCTTAATCCAGCTGGTAGCCTCCTCGAATTTCATATATAAATACTCATTCATTTAGAAAAAAGGACAGTGTATTTAATTTATGCTTCTTCATATTTTTGTGAGTTTCTCTGTTTTTCTTTTCCTTCAACCTACCAGGTTTCAATATTTTCCCTGGGACTCAGGAATAATTTTCAGGGGTTTTTTTGGCTTTTTTTTTTAAGTCTTCCTCACTAGAATCTCTTTATTAAACTGATAAAAACCATATCAAATAAACAATGGCTCTAAAGATGATACTCTTGAATAACCTGCTTGATCTGATTTTTTTTAAAAAAAAGTTGAATCCATGTAAATATGTTAGATACTTAAAAGGCGTTTTATCCCTCGTCTCACAAGTAGTCATTAATATTGCTAGGAATTCATTTGATTTCCCAGTATCGGAGAAACAATGAGATAATGAAAAAAAAAAAAAGAAAATCACAGAAGTACATCTTGCAATTCAGGAAATGAGGTTTTGCTCTTTAACACTGAAACAAATTTTTATTGGAAGTTATACTTGCTTTCTTTAAGCACATCTGGATGTAACCATGAGTAAGGAGTCTGTCGTGGTTTAAGCCTCTAAGCCACGCAGTTTTTTGTCTCACTTCCCCTCTCTTTCCCCCACTCCTGGAGGGATGGGAAGGAGAATTGAAAGAATGTAACTCCTACAGGTTGAGATAAGAACAGTTTAGTAACTAAGGTAGAACATAAATCACTACTGCTACCACCAATAATAATACAAGA
>JASSUY010039222.1:0-22598 GCA_032466535.1 Forpus xanthops | reverse complement strand
GGGTAGCTTCAACTGGCCTATTCAGCTCCATAAAGCTTTTACCTTTTTGTTGTTTCTCAACAGAAACTTGCAAGCAGAGTATGACCATCTGAAGCAACAGCATGACCGCAAAGGACTGTCTCCACTGCCATCCCCACCGGAGATGATGCCAGTTTCTCCACAAAGCCCCCGGGATGCTGAACTCATTGCAGAAGCCAAGCTACTTCGCCAGCACAAGGGCCGCCTGGAGACCAGGATGCAAATTCTGGAGGATCACAACAAACAGCTGGAGTCACAGCTGCACAGGCTGAGGCAGCTGCTGGAGCAGGTGAGTCCTTAAGCCTTTCTTCTGGATCTCTTTCCAGTAGTAGAAAGTAGAGTCACTTTCCAAACAGCATGGGAAGCATTATCAATAACAGCAACATGCCAAGAAATCGTATGTGTGGAGGCTAGTGAGAGAGTAATTTTAAATTGTTTTACAGACTGCAAGTGAAAAGGCAAAATCATGTTTTGGTGTTCCTACTTAGTCTTCTTCCCTTTATATTGAGAATTTAAATCCATTTTTTGCATGGATGTATTTACTTAGAAAATTGTGTGTATTCATGGAATAAAAATTACAGAGATACAAAGATTTGTGCAAGTGTACTGATTGTTAGTCTTTTCATTTTGTCTTCAATTTTCAGCCACAGGCAGATGCCAAGGTGAATGGTACAACACTGTCATCTCCTTCTGCCTCTTTGCAGAGGTCAGACAGCAGTCAGCCAATGCTTCTTCGTGTAGTTGGCAGCCAGACTTCAGAAACCATGGGTAAGATAACAAAGTTCAGATTGTCATAAAATATGTAGTCCCATTTTTCCAGAAAAAAAAAAAAAAGCTTAAAACCAGAAAATACTCTTCTGTCTTGTTTAGTTCAAATGAGAATTAAGTAGACATTTGCAGTGGTCTTCAGTGTCATCACTAAAAAGCTGACTATTTTATTTGAACTGACTTTCATCTATTAAGTGTGACATGGCTGATTTAAAATGCACACAGTGTTAATTATGGCTAAGAGATCAAATGTGTGATTAATCATCTCCACGTTAACTGATATGATCTTCTTTTTAATATGTCATGGCTCAATCAGTAGGATTGAGCTGTCATTCATAGGCAGTGCTCATCTAGTGTCTTCTAAATATCACATCAGATGTGATAATGAACATCATTTGAGTTGTGGAATAAGGTTAAGTAATAATATTCTGTAGCTAGAGGCTAGAATTATTATTTTGGGTTCTTTCAGTAACTGCTTTGTAGCGTTTTCCTAATTTCCTATCTGTTATATAATTAGCAAGTATTTATTACCAAGTAGTAAGGATTTTCTGCTAAATCAGCCATTGCAGCATCTTTAAGCAAATATGCTTAAATTATTTGAACAAGATAATGTTTTAAGACTGATTATAATATTCAGCTTCATACACAGAATTTTATTTAGTGTATATTGGAGAGAGGCTTTTGGGGAAGAGTGAGAGACTTGCGTGAAAGCTTGTCTCTTCACTGTGGTTAGTGAGAGAGTCAGTGACAGTAAGAAAATGAATAGGGAGGGGACATGCTGCTGTGTCTGAAGTGCAATCATGGTGGGAGATGCAGCTTGTTTATGGCCTTCTTCTTTCATCCTGAGCATTAGCAGCAATGTCAGCCTGTGCCATTATCAAACAAGATGGGTTCTGTACGCTCTACAGCAAAAAAAAAGTGAAATGAGTTAGACCTTTAGGAATGCCTAAGTTTAATCCTGGGGTGAGAGAATAATTACAGGTAACAACAATTTCATTTGGATCTTTCTTTAATAGTATGACTAGAGTAAATATTTTGCTATATATGACATACAGAGTAGACAACATGTATCACTGGAGTAATTTGCATCAGCTTTCTGAAGAAAGGACATGAATTTTATCACATAAAATAAATTAATCAAAATACACAAGAGAGGATAGGAAGACACTAGTTTCCAGTTGCGTTATTAGAAGTTCTGTAGTTTGCATTTTATACTTTATTAGGACAAAATATGATAATGTATTTTGTTTCATTTGACTCAATATAAAATTATTCCTTTTTAGCTGATGAGACTAGAATTAATTAACATGCATACAATCATATAAACTTTTTAAAAGCCAATGTTTAGACATGGCATGGGCTTCTTTGTTTGAGCCAATATGCAGAAGGACAGTAAGATGTTGAATTAGTATGATCGTGTTGAGACTCGGCAAAGCAATACTGTTGACAGCATGGAGCAGGGCCTATAAAAAGAATTGCTAACTGAGCTAACAAACCACAACTAATTCAGTTTGTCAAGTCTCCTTTCACACTAGAAAGCTTTACTTGCTAGCCTGAGAGTTTTCTGAATATGACTGAAAATATTCTTGAATTGTGAAGGAACTAGAGCGGTGTTGTAAACAATGTTCCCATGTAGTAAGCACGTGCCCAGTAATGAGGGAGTCATAATTTCCAAGAAAACACTGAGGATCTCTAGGTCTCTCAGGCAATCAGGTAATGTGGTGGTAGCTTTTATACATTTTTCTTTTTGAGAGGTTATCTGAGAACTTTTTCTTTGAATGTAGACCCACAGTACTTCTCTGTCTGCTTTCTCAAGGAGAAATTTCTGTGACAGGTTTTCGACCAGCAGTGTTGTCCAGCCATTTTTTAAAAGCAGCAGCCCACTCAGATCCTGATTTACAAATAGAAAAGCTTATCCCTTGATAACCTGAAATACAACTGGGCATGTGGAAAGGTTCTGCTTTTCTTCTCACACAGTCCTAATGGAAAAGTCCTGAACTCTGGCATTTCTCCCTCAGTTATGTAGCAGCAGAGGAGGTTCTCTGAAGCATGTGAAGAGCAAGAGGCTGTTCCTGAACTGTAATTTGTTCAGGTACCACCACAATATTAGAGCCCCCCATTTCTCCAAGTCTTTTGTAGAAAGACAAATGGGGAAGACCCTTTTAGATTAAAGAGAGGTAGCCGAGGTCTGATAGCTTCTTTACATTTGTTGGATTGCTCAGCTGATGCCTTCTCGTGTACAAAAAAAATCCTCAGAAAAATCATCCATATGATAAAAAAGTAAAAATAATGCATTTTAAATAAAGGATATAGCAGTGTTAAGGGTCAGCACAGTTCACTTTGTGTTGGTGCTTACCAGAACATTTGGAAAACAATACATGTCCTCAGTTCTTCTTTAGCAGGACAGCGGAAGCACAGCCCTCTTCTTTCCATCTTTAGGGCCAGGTGGCTTCCTGCAGGCATTCTGGTAAAGATCCTCAGCCTGGGTAGAAGTAGCAAGATCTCACTTTTGGGGTTTCATCTTAACACCCAGCTAAGGCTGGAAGGACATTACTTCTGCTAAGGCACCTGTATTAGTGCAACACTTTATGTGAAAATAACTCATGGTGGCAGTTGATTTGTGTGAACCCAGCACCAGTCGAAAGTTGAAAGCAGTCTCAGCAGCTATTTTTAGATGATTTATGGAATAAAAGAAGCTGATATGAAGACCATCACTTATATGAATTAAGAGTTTCCTGGAGAAACTTTACCCCACTATTTTGTACTGAAGTGGGAAAAAATTACTCTTGGTCAGTAATAACTCTTGTGAAACATCTGGCCCTAACGTGAGGCTGATGCTAAGCCTAAATAGGAAGTGTATGCAGTCCTAAAGTGTTCCTTTATCATCTCTTTCAGTAGGCTTTCTACTAGCATTGAGCACCTCAGTGTTTAAAGAATGTAAATGCTAAAAGAAAATCAGGCAATTTATCACTCAAGTGTAGTAGAGCAAGACATGCTAGTATGTCATTTTCAAAATGAAGATGTACCTCACATGGTTATTACAGAAGGAAAAATTGCTTTTGTGTTTTATTAGGAATAAAAGAAAACTAGTAAAAGAGGAGAAACTCACTCAAATTATATCCTTTACATGTGATCCTTTTTCAGATACTTTATTTGTATTGGAGGCTAGGGTCTACAGTAAAATCAGCATATGGATTTTAGTTATCTGAAACCATGACCAAAAAAAACCACAGTAAAAATAAAATGTATTGAATTTCCCATTAAGCTGCTGCCCTGTAATCAGGTTATAGAAATTATTCATTGGAAGAAATGTATCTTGCTTCATTAAACTGCTGCTAAACCATTTTACAGTACAATTGAATGTTCTTGGAGCACCAATCTGATACAATGAAACTGTCAAAAATATTAATACTGATGCAGATGAGAAACTGGGTTTCTGCTGATTTACGTAGCTTAGGCAAAGCAGTGCTAACATGAATCCAGCACTATTAGAAAGCTGCTCAATAGCAGCACTCACAACAGCAATTTCTTTTTCCATTAATAGAATAAGAGTAGCTGAAACGAGTGTCATTTATGGAGCAAAATGTTCCTAGCAGGCATTTTACCCCACTTCTCTTACCAGAGTGGATTCTTTCTTAAATCCCTTTTTAAAAATTAAAAGTCAGTGCTAATTGTTTAAAATACATTCTTTATTTTCACTTAGATCCTTAAAAAGTAACATAATAGTCAACAAAATCCACCTTCAAAATTTTGATTGCATACTAAACAGAAAATGTGTTCAAGTGAACAGCCTTAGCTTCATGAAGGACATATGCAGCAGCAAGCTGTTATCAAATAGTTTTATAGAGGCTCTTATACAGTGGTGTGGATTTGCTTTCCAGGTGAGGATGAGTTGCTCAGCCCTCCCCAGGACACAAGCACAGGTTTGGAGGAAGTGATGGAGCAGCTGAACAACTCCTTCCCCAGCTCCAGAGGTGAGCGCTACTGCCTGTGGCAGATGAGAGGGAAGAAGATAAAAGTGTTTTCTGTTCCTTGATCTTTTCAGGGGGTTGTGTTTTGGTTTCAGGTTTTTTGGTGTTCTTTGTTTCTGTTTTAACAATAGCTGTAGAGAAACCTGGTTTAGAGTGTGAAGCAGCCTGCTTCTCCTTTACCTTAAGCTGCCTCCACAGGTAGCCCTTGCTAGATACGTGACTGAAACAATGTCTGTCTAGGATTCTTTTTTCCTGAAAAGTTTCTTCTCTTCCTTTTTTGCCATGTTCATTTTCTCATAGCTTTTTTCCTTTTCAGTTAGTCTCCTCGATGATGTATTTTTACTACATGTCTTAGCACATTGTTCATGTTTTTACCTTTCTCCAAGAAGAATGGTGTTTGAAATAATATTAAAGTTTTGAGTCAGAGACATGACCGTGTAGACCTTGTAGTATTCTAGATTCGTAGTTCAGAGTGGTGGAGTTAAAACAAGTGGGCTGCTTGTTCATGTAGCATAGGCTGCACTTGTCCTACAGATACAGCATTTCTTTCAGTGTTTCCATTTTGCTCATTCCTGTTGTTTGGCAAAGATAAGCATTTATATTACAGGGTTTTATTTGTTCAGCCTTTTTTCATTTAAGAAGATCTTTTCTGAGCCCAGAGGAAATGCTCTGCTCGGAAAAAATGGTTTAGATTCTTAGCAGGAGGTGGTAACTTTGGGATACTACCTGTTACTGTGGAAGAATGCTCAGAGATACATAAATCTCTTGGCAGAAGAAATTCCCAGTGTCTGCTGACACCTGTTAGGTGGATTTCAGTAGGGGCAGAGACTTAACCACAGTCACACGTCACTCAGTGGTTCTTCAGGAGATAAATGTGTTAACCATTAAGCTAGACTTTCAGTGAAGTGTTCTTCATCCTTTGATCTCAAAGGAAGCTCAGCTCTCACCAGGCACCATCTGCGAGTGAGAAAAAAGAGGCAGTATAAACTGCATAAGATCCCATGCTACAGATCAAAAGATGAGATCATTTAGAAAGATGTTATTGAAGAAAATCTGGTACAATATATTCTTTACATTCATCTCCACCTCAGCATTACATTAAAAAGTCGTATTTGCCTAGATATTTATTATCAGAGACGAGAGATGTAAAATCTTTCAAACATTAATATATAGATAAAAACTGGCTTATTATTGAAGTTGCTGTGTACACAAGGTTGCAACAGACAGTGCTTTCTTATCAGTGGCCATCATTTCTGTAAATACGTTGTATTAAGGTGATCTTGCATAATTGCACGTGTCTAGATGTAGATACATGTGTTGAAATAGTCACCAAATGTGGTATCTAATTCATAATCATGATGACACTGACAGTTGCTTTTTTTAAAAATGAGCTTAGCTTTAAGTAAAACAGGAGCAATTTATGAAATAACCATTAATGAGGTATTTGAAATATTGTATACATCAGTTAATATTTTAATTCCATAAATTAAGCTATAATTTCACATTTTCATTCTGGTGATCAAAAAATGTAGTAATTTAAATACAGAGAAAGAATGTATTTCCTTATTTTGTTTCTCCATTCAGTAACCATGTTAAAAGAATAGTGTGTGATCACAAGCATCCCTGAAAGAGATTGCAGCCTGTATACTGGCTTGCCTGACTAGCAGCCATAGAGGATAAAAATGGTCTTCAGCTGCGTGGAAGGCTGTGTGAGGAGGAGGCACTGTCTTTGTTTGACATGTGTTGTCCTTTGTGCTCCTCAGCCAGACCTTGCGAGAAGCTTCTGGTCAAACAGCCAGGAGCAGGCACAGGCCATCAGGCAGTCAAGCTTCCCACAGGACTTTTCTCCTGGGCCTGACCAAGGCATGTTGGGCTGAGCCAGAATCTCTCTCTTCTTTTCCTACTGGCTACACAAAAAGATTAGTCCAGCTGGAAGAATATTCACTTTTGCATAAATTGTACCTCATTTTGACTAAAGAGATTAGGACCTTGATGAAGTTTCTTCACATATCTTTCAATGCATTTGCATGAATGACAGGCTTGTACAGTTGCTTTTGGTTGAGGAACATGCATGTTCAGGCCTTCTGTGAGAAATAGTTTGTCTTATAACCCGAGCAAATGGATTTCCATTCACTGATTGATACAGAAGGCTACTGACATTGTCAGTTTTGCTGAGATGTCATGCAAACTTCAGTTACTGGAATTTTTTTCCACTCCAGTTTTAAAGATTAAATTATATTCAACTGATATCCACATAAACAAAGCTTACATTCACTGCCACAGCCTCATGTAGACCATCACTGTGAGATGAAGGATGCTGTGGTCAGTCAGATTCCACTGGTGTCAGGGATATGACTTATGTATTACAAGACTGCAGGAAAGAGAAAAGGAAGCAGGGTTGACTGATCTCAACAAACCACTGAATCAGAGGCCTTTTTTGCTGCTGAAAGGTGCAAATCGGTGTCTCAGTTTTCTAATCTATAATAAAAGATCAAAGTGTAATTGCAAAAGAAAAAGCAGTTTGGCAAAGCAGCCTAAGAATGTGTAGTGTAAGGACTCAGACGTGGTGCTAGTAATGGTTTATTTCTTTGCAGTACAGGTTGCATTGAATCTGAAGCTATTTGTAGGTATTCAGAAAACAGAACAATAAGCCCAAACAAGTGATGGCAACAGATCTATAAAGAATACATTTTCTTACATTAATTCTTACTAAGAAGAATTAAAAAAATTGTCAGATGCAACAAAATTCAGTCGTCTCAGTCTGGCATTAAGAAGTGTGTTGTTGATACAGGAGCATATGAAAGTATTCTTTTAAAAGGTGAATAAGAGCTACTTGGATAAGGTGGCACCACATGTGATATATGCTAGTTTTAGAAATTAAAACTAGAAGGAAGGTGGATTAAATGCCAAAGATTGACTAATACTAGAAGTAGATTTGTTTATTTCTATACTAGCACTGTAGAAAAAATCTAGAAAACATTCATAGCCCATACAGTTCCAGAAGAGCTGCAGAGGACAGAGAGCAGTCATCAAAACCTGCCTAGGCTGAAACTGAGAATAACAAAATGAAATCCAGGAAGGGACAAGCATCCATACAAATAACCTGAAATTTGCACATGGAATCAGTTGAGGAAATCTAGGGATATATTAAAAGGCCTGGGAAGTTACTGGCAGAACATTAAATGTAGGTTTCCTCTGTGGCCTGTAAACATAAGCATGTCAAATTTCAAGTTAAATGTCCAGCTCCAGCATGTCACAGCATAGGAAGTGATAGGTCTTTTGAATCAGGGACATGATTGTGGGTGTTCTGTTGCTCTTAGGTTAGCGACAGTTTGAAGGAGTGCAGAAAGGTATGACAAGAGCAAGCTGGACTCTGAAGGCTTTGGTTCCTGAGAGAAGTTTAGAGCTGAATAAGCAGTGAAGACAGAAAAGGACTGAATTTTGGTGCTTGGATGCTCAGATGCATAGTTGAACATCACAGGACACAAATTAAAAACAAAACTATTTAATATAAATACCAATAATAGTATCTGAAGAGTAAGATTTGCTCAGTTTGGGAAATAATTTTCTAAAGCAAGTAGTAGCTCTTATTTTGGACTTCTGAAACAAAGCAGTAAAGTGTAGTAGTAATTAATTGCCACTCACCTGGAGATAGATTTGGTTTGATTATGATATTTTCCAAGCTTTTCATACATAGAGTTGTTTTTAAAAGGGCGTCGGGGCTTCATAGCATCATTCTGAATGCGTTTTAGAGAAGTATATGTTAAATCATGTTATAGACCTTCACAACCATATCTCTGATGCAATAACTTTTGTGACTGTATACCTTTCGTTGGGTTTCTCAGTTTAACCTTTTTACAGTTCTTGGCATAAGGAGCATAGGACATCCATGTTCCTTGCACAGCTGACTGCTGGTGGTAAAAGCTGTTTCATTTCTGGAAAGGAAAATTCTGCTGAATACCTGATGATTGCTGTCCTTAAGGAATTTTTCTTTCCTTTTAATCCACAAGGCTTCCCATCCAGTCCAATTTTACTTTGCTGCTCCCAGCAAATTCACAACTGCTGCAGCTGCTTCAAACAGCTGCTGTGCTAACTCAAAACAGATGTTGAAGCCAGAGGTCTGACATTTAGTGGAAATCTACTATTAAATACCACCTCAGTGGTTTATTTGACCCTGCTTCATAATGGGCCACAGAAGAAAACATTTTCACACTGTATTTGTGCCCAAGCTTCTAAATCTCCAGGGAATTGGTTCACAGTTAGAAAGTAAGATTGGCAGGCAAGTATTTTTAAAGCCAAATCCATCTCTTCCGCAGCACTGAGAACAAGTTGCACTGCTTTAAGTGGATCTCATGGCAGACCACGCTGAGCTTTGCAGTTACTGTCTTGTGGCAAATACTTTCTATGAATGAAGCTCAGAGAGGAATTTAGGGACAGAAGTTCCTGAGCTAACTAAAGTTGGTGAGAGAGCTTCCCAGGCCTTCAATGCAGGCCCTTGATGGTGGATAGTAAGGAAGTGGGAGCTAAGAAGTGGTTAGAAATGTGACCACAAAGTCTCATAAGAGTTGAGAAGCCATGACATAACATGAAAACACTTGGAGAGGGATCAGTGCTTATTGCTATTATTTAACATAGCATTGCTTGATACAGTTGTTATCTTGTGGTATGAAATTATATCCCAGAGAAGTTTGTCTGCCCTATCCCTCAAAGTGTTCAAGGCCAGATTGTATGGGCCTTTGAGCAACTTGGTCTGATGGAAGCTGTCCCTGCTCCTGGCAGAGGGGTTGAAACTAGATGATCTTTAAGGTCCCTTCCAACCCAAAACATTCTGTGATTCTATGAATATGCGTAGATGAAATTTCTATTAATGCCTCTGATTTCAGGTTTGGTTTATGACTCCCTGTGTACCTTCACCTGTGATACAATGTCATGTAGATTTTCAAAACAGAAAACGAAAGAAAGACTTCTATTTTGTAAGGGCAGGAAATCTTGATTTGAACAGTAATAATAGATAATTAGGCACCTGTGGATTGTTTATAGTATTTTGTTGCCTTATAGAATACAAATTCTCAGAACCATGGCAATACAGACAGTCTTCTTCCTCTGAAACCATGCTCCTTGCCATAAAACCTAGAGATACACGTTCATTCATATGCAAAGAAGACAATAAAGTAAAATCCATAAACCCTTTTTAATCTCCTTCTAAAAGAAATCAACTTACTGTAGTAGTGCTACTCTTTGCTGCAGTTAATTCTAGGGCTGATTACTCACCACAGACTTTTCTCACCAGCTGTTTTGTATGATGCAGAGCTATCCCAGTTACCTTTAAATACATGCATTTTCAAACAGAATCCAGTCTGTCTTGTAGATATTTAAATTGGACACAGTGTAGTTGCAATCTTAGGTGCTTGTGGAGACAGATAGGGATTTTTTAAGACCTCCAAAAGAATCCACTGTTTTGCATGTAGGCAGTTCCTTCTCTTGACCCAAAATGAACTGTCCTCTGCTGCATCTCATTCGTGCCCTAGGACTCTTGAACAACTCACTGTATCATGCTGCAGTTTCTGGAGGCCTTAGCTAGACCACCTACTCACCTAAACCCTGGGTCTGTATCTCAGAAGAAGACCAAAGTGTGCAATGGATTTTATATCTTCATTTTCAAGGATTTTCTGTTACATGATTTATATTTGGGAGAGCTTCTCATCTTCCCTCCTGGGAGGCATTTTTTTTTAGGGAATTCATGGCTCCTGATAAATCACCAGAGGAAGTCACGGGCTGTGTAAGTACTCATACAAATTCAAGAAAGTTAGGCAGGCCTGCAAGGTGAAGTTCTTAGAACTGAAGTGGCACCTCTCTGGGCCATCAAGCTCACCCTGGTACCTCTCTGCAACACTAGCACATGTAGTATACACAACCTGAATTGAGGCTCCCCTTAGCAGAATAAAAACTCACCTACAAAGCATGACTGTAAACCTATTATGCCCCATCCCTGGCAGTGTGCAAGTCCTGGTTGGATGGAGCTCTGAGCAACCTAGTCTAGCGGAAGGCGATCCTGCCCATGGCAGGGGGTTAGAACTAGGTAATCTTTAAGGTCCCTTCCAACCCTAACCATTTTATGATTCTATGATCATTTCTAATAGTAAACATACTACTGTGGAGACAAGAGGGGAAGGAAGGAAATAAAACTTCCTCTGTTCAGTAAAACATAACCTTTGCTGTCCACACCCTTCAGAGGCTCCCCCAGCTGTTTCCATTGCCTAGAGTGTGCAACTAAGTGGTGGCTGTGACCTGTGGTGGTCAGTGATGCCATTCACTTCCTCCACCCTGTCCTCCTCTCCTTTACCACCCCTGCTCAGTTTTGCTGTGATGCTGACCCTTATTCTGCTCCTTGTAAAATACCTGCAAAGCTATTTATTTTCTTCCTTTCCTTCTCCTGCAGACTGCCATACCCAGAAAAAAACTCAACAACAATTAGGTTACTGACCATGTATTCTCCTATTTGTGTCTGTGTCTGTCTACATTGTCCCATACTTCATTTACAGTTACATCATTTACAGCTCTGGGGCAAAGAGCATCCTCTTTCCTAATCAGTAACTTTTTTGCTGAAGACTACAAGTGGAGCAGTGTTGGTGTTGGCAGTAATGTGCCAGTGGCAGTGGGATGCTGCTTCTGGAGACAGAGAGCATTTTATCACCCGCTGTAGATGAGGAGGGAAAGAAAAGGTGCCTATATTGTTGATTGACACCTGGCTTTCTTTTGTTAAAAACAAATATGCTATGATAAGTGGAAAGAATCAGTATGATTCAAGTTTGGCTTCTGTGAAGGCTTCTTAGGAACATCTTTTCAGCTCAGCCCATTAAGAACTCCTCCATTTTAGCTGTGCAACTTGAAAGTAATGAGATACTTTCCCTTTTTTTCCCCTTTGCTTTTTTTTTTTTTTTCTCCCTTTTTCCTTCTCCAATTTTACCATTCTTGCAGATCAGCTTGTTGGAAACATCTTATGGAATGTATTTATCTTTAATGTGAGCATATTATGTTCTCAGTGTGCAGCTCTAGGTGGAAAATGCATGCATGCGTATGCATAGATATGAGTATATACTTGTATATATGTATGTAGGCCATAATAAAACTTCCAAGTGTGTGGATGAATTAATTTGACATTGGAGAAACGTCATTTTGCCGCTGATCAGTAGAAGTACTCAAGTTGAGGAAATCTGGATGCTCAGAAAGTGAATTTAGAACTTCTCTGCTATCCTTATCCTCAACTGAAAGGCCTGTAAGTTGGTTTTAGTAGATTTCTGAAGTGTTTTTGCTACATTAAAACCAAGTCACAGATTACAGAATTGTGCTTGAATAAATCACATCAGAATCATTACTGGATTTCAGTACACTTTCGGTCTTCGTGTAAAGCAGAAATGCAGTTATTTTATATTAAGCTCCTAAGTGGGAATTGAAATGTCTCTTACAGTGTAAAATATATATTCACATGTGTTTTTTTCCCTTTCTTTTCTGATATTTCTTCCACTTCCTCTCTCTGTTCCTAAAGGAAGAAATGCCCCTGGAAAGCCAGTGAGAGAGGTTAGTGAGATGCAGGCTCACTGCCACGGCTTCTGTTTGTCACAGCTTGCTTTCTGTGTCCAGCATGAGTGTGACAGCAGCACGGGTTTGCTTGGGTTTGGTGAAGGGTGGGGGTGGTTTTCTTTTGCTTTGGTTTTGGTATTTGCCGAGTGCATTCCCCATGTGTGCTCTAACAGTAGCATACCTCTCAACTTTCAGTGGAGACAGTGGCAGCTCAGTGATCTGCATTTTCATACATCCTCCCAGAGGTGGAAACTCAGGAATGGGGAGGACAAACCAGTACATTAAAATTAAACCTCTGTATGATAAATGTGGTAAGCAGAGACGCTACAGTCATTGACTTGTGTTCTGTTGCTCTTGTATGTAAGGAGAACAGGGAGACACATGTCTCTTGTCCTGCTTACATACTCACAATTGTATGTACATACCTGTGCCAATATACCGACCATCATCTGCAGTTACTAAACAGTTTTTTTCTTTCTCTTTAGAACAGTGAGAGTTGAGAGGTATAAGAGATTCAGGTATTTTAATTTCCTGGCATATTATTGCAGAATGAAGAATGCTACTAACATTCACCAGCTCCACAGTGTTGTATTCGGCAATGCCAATGGGCAATGGTTTTACCTGTGCACTTTGAACATGGTCGGTTTGCTTCAAAACAGATTCTAGAATTTATGCTTCACTGCTTGTTAATGGAAGAAAATTTTTCGCACTGTGTTGTCATAGCACCTTTGAAAGTATTTCCAGAGAGCCTTGATTTTTCCTCTGTGAAGCTGCTCTTCACTCGCCAAACAGAAACAAGGTTTGAAAGCTGAATTCCTAGTGAAAATTATTATTAAAGATGAAATATTCAGAGGCTGCCCGAGTGTAATTGCAAGTATCTGTGAAATGACCTTTCCTGCACAGATGATGTTCAGTGTGGATGAGGCAGAAATTGAACGGTAACCTCCTTTGCAAACTTCTGCTGATGCAGAGAGTGGAGCTCATAGAAGCACACTGCCCTGGGGTTTTTAGCCCCCAGTCACTGACAGGCTACCCCTGTTCCAGTGTGGGTAGTGCCTTGAAATTCAGTGATTCTCTGCATTGGCTGTAGGAACTGGCACAGGTCCGGACACTTCTAGGTGTAAAATCCTTGGTGTGGTTAAGTCTGTCTTCAAATGGCAGGTCCTCTCTCATATGGGTTAAAAATAGGGTGCTTGGGATGTCATTTACAGACTGCACCAGTCCAGAAATGTAATAAAAATTATTTAATTTTCAGCCCTACATGTTCTTGGCTCATACAGCCTGAGAATTATTCTCCAGCTCAGCAAAGCAGGTTGTTGATTTCTAGTATCCTCATTCAGATTTATGCATATTATTCAGAAAAAGCTTCTGCTGCTGAAAGCATACTCGATACAATTAATAAAAAATAATAAATAAACAGATAGGAAAATATGCGTGTCTTGCCTGATCAGATTCCAGCAGTTTAATCCTAAAAAAGTTGACTTCAGTGAATCACTCACCACTCTGCAGCTGTACTTGTTATCACTGATGGTTCCAGAAGTGGCTTGGTAATTTGCAGAACTGAATATAAAATGTCATTCTCCATCTGATTATGAAGTGTATGAGCTAAAGTGTAGAACAGTTTTTTGCTTTATGTATGATTCCATTTGCACAAAGGCTGATCATGTTGTTTTAAACCCACCCTGCCAGGTTTTGGTCCTATTACTCACATTAAATATTGTCTTCATGTGTAATCCCATGGATTTTGTAGCATTACTCAATATGAATAAGGGAATCAAAATCCAAGCTACCAGCAGGAAGGATTTTTCTTTTGACAGGGAAGAGTTAGAAATCTGCTACAAGAAAAGGCACTGCATTGTGTTGGGGTTTATTAATTTACTTTCTGTCCACTCTTTCAAGTCTGAATGCTTTACATTTATTTCTCTGACAAGCTGTAGGATAAGATTGTTATTCAGTTACTGCGCCCTCACCAGAGGGCCTTAATTCCAGTATAGCTTCTAAAACAAATTCAGCAGGTATGAAACACATCACTCTGCAATGTGACTAGAAGTGATGTAGTTAGTGTCTGCAGAAACAGGTATCTTCTGCTTTCAAAGCAAATGTACCTGTGTTAATAGTCCCTCCATTTTGTAAGTCTAAGTTAATACTGTCCATGTTCACTTTGAGTTTTATTGCTGTATTTCAAAGTGTGTGCTAGTTTTTTTTTATTATACAGTAGCTTCTCTCAACCTTTCAGTGCCTTAAGCATGGAGAAAACCTTTTCAGCTTTAATGCTTTTTAAAAAAAAAAACAGAATTGATGCCTTTTTTGATGGCATTACTTGAAAAATACAAATAATAATGAGTGGATAGCTATGATTTATATTTTTCCATGTGAATTTAGGATAGTATTTTTCTCATTTGCTTGTTAATCAGAAATGTCAGTGTCCTGTGTCTCAGTCTGAGAGAGAGCAAGTAAGCAGTACTCAACAGAATAAGTAGAGCTATATAAAAACAGTGAGTACATCTGAGCCCTGATTTAAGTAACAGGCGCTACAAAAAAGGGTGCATTCGTTGCACATAAAGTACCAGTACATAATGGCATATGTCCACCAGCTTTGTGGCTGGAGCACTGTTGCACTGCCCTCTCTTCTGGCATGTCCTCCATCCCACAATTGTCCCAAAGACTGCTGTCAACAAGCTGTTGCACTTTACAGTCCAGCTATTAACATAAACTGCAGTCAGCAGGTGTTTATATTCATGTTCTGAGCTGTAAATTTGGATGGCTCAGGAGGAGATACACAATTGTCTAGGTTTTCTGCAGAGGAAATTAAGACCTGTGCTAGAGAGGTAGCATGGATGGTGTGGGGTAGACGGAGTTGTGTCTCCTTAATCACCCAACATGCCTCTGTGCAGCTTCTGTGGACGGAGATGGGATTTGAACCATGGTTATTGCAAAAATATGGCAGCAAGTAGCAGAGAAAAGAAAGAAGACTAGCAGACATTCCTGTAATTTTTATGGATTAAAAGAATACCTGGTGATCCCTGAATGCAGAAGGTCTTCTTGACCTTTAAACAATTTAGCAGTTTGTACCTACTGTGGCATACTTCTAAGAGACTTTTTTCTACATTTTTGATTGGAGTTATTCTACCTACAAGTAGCCTTTTTCTATGAATCTAGCTTGCTTTTGTTACCCTTACAGCTCTGTATCTGACAGAACAAAACAGTATTAATGAATACTGATTTTTTCTAAAGATGGAGTTTAGCAGTTTGCTCTAAGCCCATGGAAGGGCTATCACTCTTCCTGAGCAGGGAATGAGTGGTGGTAGAGCCTCGGAAGAGCCCGGGAGTCCCATCAGTGCTTCTAGAAACAGCAGATTGCCACAAACCTGACCATGGTAGCGGTGTCTCTCACAGCTGGCTAGCCAGTTACAACTCTCCTGACTGCCCTGTCTTGTATCACTGGGTTGCTGAAGAGATAATAGATGAATATGTAAAGCTTAGAGATTTCTTGAAAGTTGTTAGTAGAGACAGGATGCTGCAGTCACTGCAGTTATATCAGTGTTATTCCAGTAAAGCCATGATGGCACATGCAACAGATGTACCTGAGCCATGTCAGAGTTTCAGGTAAGTAGATCAAACCAGTGGCAGTTACAATTCTGTTTACATAAGCATCTCCCATCAAAAATAGGATCTTGTTTTCATATAGCTTCTTCGAATTTTCACTTTCCATGGTGTAATTTGCTGGATTGATCTCAGCCTGCATGGAGTCAGTAGGAAAGATTATCCCTTACATCTAAAATAAATGTGCTAGCATACATTTACTTTAAAGTAAACTGTGTTTTGTCAGAAACTTGGCAGGCACTGTTACTTGATGTACTGATGAACAAATTAGAAGTTTTTGCTTATGACTAATAGGATGTCTATACCTTAATGATTTATGGATGAAATTGCAATTTGATGCATCTGTTTGATTGTACATTAGTACAATTAGCAAACTGTCACCAGATTAGAACCAGATATTTCTTTGTATCGATATCTGGCAATTATTCCCATGCACAGCACAGGTCCCTATCGAAACTGCTTGTTGAGTAGTATTTGAATGTAAATGGTGGTAGTAGTTCTCCAGAAAAATACTCTGGATACTCCTCAGGTTATTTTTTTTCAATTCCGTATATGCTGATGAATATTAACTAATGTTACTCCAAGGTCCTATGTTCTGTAGAAATGTCAGCACTTCGTGAAGACCATAATTCATGAATATTTGGAAGGGGACTGTGAGTTTGATTTGCTCCACAGGGAAGGTTCACTCCTGTTGTTAGAGAAGACAGTTATGTCAGTAAGACACTTACTTTGTAGGTAGGCTCTAGTAACAGGCTTCAATGCGTTACAGGTAGGGACTACATGAAAGGTGTATCTGCATACTTTGCTCATATCCTTTATTCATTTGTTTACTCCTTCCAGAAGGACTGTGGCGAGGGGCTGTCATCCAGGCTAATGCAAAGCATTCCTGGGAAGCTGTGGGTAGAGGGCATTGTAAACCCCATTTTTTTTCTGAACAGATATTCTCAAGGAGTAAATCAAACCCCTCAGGCCATATCAACATATAGTTTTATTGTGTCATACTTTCCCTGTTACATACTTTCAGTTGCTGGCAATTTGCAGCTTGGGAACTTCTTGAGTTAGAGGTCACGTGCACTTCTTTGCATCTAAATAAATCTTTCTTCAGTGATTATTTTCTAATTTGTTTTTTAAGTCACTTATGTGTTTGGCCTCAACATCAGCCTGTGGTGATGAGTTCAGTAATACAATTACGTGCTGTGTGGAGTATAATTTCCTTCTGCTTGTTTAAAGACCTTCTGTCTGCTCATTCCTCCTTGTCCTTGCAAGAAATCTTGAACACTTAGTCCTTGGTTTGGATGCTCATCTTGTAGAGTGCCTAGATCTGTCATACATTTTTTCAGTAGGGAGACTCCAGATTCAGTTCAGCTGTATAGACCATTATGTCTCTGTTTGAGATGCCAGAGTGTATTTGAGACATAGAGGGCTGCAAATCTTGACACTGGACTTGCAGGAGTCCCACACTCTTCTGAACAGCAACTGGAAACCAAGCAGCATTTGCCAAGGGCCTAAAATGACAACTTTCAGCAATTTAATCTCTCTGCCTTCAAGTCTGTTTAGTTTTTCATTGTGATAAAGCCATTTCTTACTGCTGATCAGCACTGGTACCTTTCCATTTTCAGCAGACATGAGTGTGAGAACTTGTTACATGTTTCAGCTCCAGAATTGTGCTCTGTGATTGTTTGTCACTTCTGTGTGGGAGGACCATGGGCTGCGGTAATAGGACCTTACTCTTTAAGGGTGAGGAGAAATGTGCAAGTGAACCACTGTATAGTACATACTTGGTAACTGGCATCTTTGTGCTGAATTGCAAAGGATATTTTAAAAATTATTGAATGAGCTGCAGCCCTCAACATTTTAGTGATCTGTGCAGGTATCCTGCTGGGACCTCTTGGGTTTAATGATTTAGTTAATTACTGCTGATCTCTTTGTTTCTGTTTCTCTCCTTGATAGACTTTGAATGGTCAAATATTTGCAGCACCAGTTAGAAACTTTTCTGTGATGTTGATGAATTTAATCCTTCCTTTTGGTGAACATTCGTAACAATGAAGCTTCGTCACTACAGGGTGGCGTTTCTTGGAACACAAACATGCTGGCTTATCATCAACATAGTTTACCATAGCCACTCAAACCAGTATTGCTGTTAAGTGTTCTGCAAAACCAGCAACTTTTGCTAAAGACAAAATATTGGGCTCATCCAGGAGACATTTGAAAGAATGTTCTCCAGTGTAATCCTGGGAATGGCAACAAGTGGTACTTGGAAGGTGATAGATCTGTGCTCACTTTCCCTAGTCAAGCATTAACTTCTACCAACATTCTGCTGTGTTGTCTTCCTTTAATGTCCTCTTTGACTTTCTTTTTCAGGCCACAATGTAGGAAGCCTTTTCCACATGGCAGATGACTTGGGAAGAGCGATGGAAACCTTAGTGACAGTGATGACCGGTGACAAGGTGTTAGAATAGCAAGATGTGTTTTACAACTTCAGGCATCCCGCATGATTTTTATAATATTCATACTACAAAGAGGATTAGACTGTAAGAGTTTACAAGAAAAAAAATCTATATTTTTGTGAAGGGTAGTGGTACTATACTGTAGATTTCAGTAGTTTCCTAAGTCTGTTACTGTTTTGTTAACAATGGCAAGTTTTACACGTCTATGCAATTGTACAAAAAATTATAAGAAAACAACATGTAAAATCTTGATAGCTAAATAACTTGCCATTTCTTTATATGGAACGCATTTCGGGTTGTTTAAAAAAAAAATTTATAACAGTTATAATGAAAGATTGTAAACTAAAGTGTGCTTTATAAAAATGTTTATAGAAACCCCCTTTAAAAAAAACATACAAAAAAAATATTACTGAGGCAGTGCATTTGTTTAGTTTCATTTCAGCTCTGTAACTACATCAGAGATATTCATATCCTGTGTTCTTTTCCTTGCCTAGCAAAAAAAAAGGAAAAACAGTATTTCCTGCAGCAACACCAAAATGGCCAACTTATATTTCTCATTGGTTTTGTCTGACTAGGGCTGGCTTAAACAAAAGAGAATCTCCAGAACTTCCAGTGAAGGTAGTTATGTTGCCTCTTGCCAGTAAAATTAAGGATTACATGAATTACACAGGTAGTTTGCAATAATTAAATGAAAGAGCACATGACATGATAGAAAATGCAAAAAAAAAAAAAAAAAAACCCCCAAAAAAAAACAAACCCAGAAGGAGAGAACTTAATGATGACCATCTTATGTGCCAGAGTCTTCTCTGCTGACTAAATTCCTGAATGCTATTAGCAAAGGAAAGTAAAAATTGCCTTACCAGATTAAACCTTTGGACCCTGATGTCTGGCACCCCACTGGCTGCCAGTGCTTCAGCAGGAGCTAGGCACAGGTCTCCCCTCACACCTGGCATCACCTTTGCTGCAGAGGAGAGAAGAGAGATAGATGTTCCTCCTGACCCCCTGTGGGATCAGCTTCTGGCCCGAAGCACAAATAGGTTATTCACAGAGCATCATTGCTTGTCCAGCTCCTGGTGCTGTTAATGAGCATGAAGCTCCTCAGTCCTCTGGAAAATAAAACCAGAGCTTTCCACGTGTGTCTCAACCTGGTACAGCAGCGAGTTCTAGGGAGCTGCAATGCTTTGGGAAAGGCTGTAGAAGAGTTACTGCTGTTCTTGCACTCGCATGGTGGTCAGGTGAAGGTAGCCACACTGCTCCATGAGATATTTATCACCAACACAAAGGCCCTGGTCCTTTCTGCTTCCCCATTTTTCTCTACAAGTATTCCCGCACAACTAACAGTAACGTGAGGAAAAGAGGAACTGATAGCAACCAGATTAGCCAGCTTGACTGCAGCTCATGAGAGGTAGGTTCGGGTATGAGGTGCTGTCAGCAAAAGCTTTACCACTTCATTCTCTTAACCAGCTTTTAATTTTACCTTAGAATATGTAGAAACACATCTGACTCTATATTACAAGAGTAAAAAGTCTGTTACCTCTTCTTATATGAAGTGTAATTAAACTTGGGAAAGATTTTATTTAGAATGCTAGTTAACATTGAACATGGCTAGTCATGCTATTTCTACCTCACTTTGGTTTTGTGGTGTTCCTGACAATTACGTACAGATAGTGTTACATCATCACCATATGTCCATTGTGTGACCAGGTCTCATCATTTAAATAATACCAACAGTGATAACCATTTACAAAGTATAAGTACAATCCCCCCCCAAACCTCTGCTTTCCTAATAAAGAGCTTTTTTAACACTTTATTACAATAGGAACCCTCAGTATTTCTCATGGTCCTTTTTATCGGAAGGTTTAAATTGAAATGTGAGAAAGAGGTGGGTTTCTTCTTTTTTTTTCCACCCTTATATGTTAAACGTTCTCTTCAGAAGAAAATGGAGGAAAAAAAAGGATTGCACGGTTGTTTTCATCAGGGTTTTGTTTTGTTTGTTTTACTTTCTAGATCTTAGTTTTGGAGTGAGTCTGTCAAAAAATATTTAAGAAGTTGAAAGCTTTATTGCTGCTTTTTTAAGCATAATGGGAATTATTTCATATTCCTTATAATGACAAAGTATTAAACTGTAAAACATAATCAGTGTAGTTGAATACATAAATACCGTATGGCATGTTATTTCATTGTTACTCAGTTCTGGTTTATTACTTGGATATCATAATATATTGTGTTTTAACACCAACACTGTAACATTTACTAATTATTTTTATAAACTTCTGGTTTACTGCATTTTTTCACAACATACCAAATTTCACCAAATATATGCCTTACTATTGTATTATATACTGCTTTACTGTGTATATCAATAAAGCACGCAATTATGGTATACAAGGTGCAGTGTTTTT
Organism: Forpus xanthops; assembly: GCA_032466535.1. Taxonomy (NCBI): domain Eukaryota; kingdom Metazoa; phylum Chordata; class Aves; order Psittaciformes; family Psittacidae; genus Forpus; species Forpus xanthops. The sequence goes on along the minus strand of JASSUY010039222.1, from coordinate 1,808 downwards.
AACTGAGGTTCAGCAGTCAACCAAGCATCTCCTCTCTGGCAGTCCTTGCCTTAGGTATGCATCCTACACCCCATACTGCCAGTGTGTCAGTGTCTTGGCCACCTTCCTAGCAGGCAGAATGCCAATGCTAGCACTCAGGTTTGGCTGGAAAACCAGCTCTCCCTGCTTTGGGGTTTTCTTCCGTGGTAAAGTTGTGAACATCCCATTTTTATGCTCTCTAAGCTTTTTGGAGCTTACTAGCCCCACACTTTCTGCCTTGTCGCAGAAGGCAGCCTCAGACCAGGTTCATCTTTGCTGATCAGTCCAGCACTTGATGGTTTGTTTCCTTGCCACTAGGCCTAATGCTAAAAAATACCAGTTCTCTGGGCCTTTGGGAAGTGTGTGTTTCCATCAGAGATGTTGATTGCACACGTCTTGTCTCATATCTAAGAAACATGCGTAGGTTTTGATACCCAGACTCCACTCAGTTGTGTCATGATACTATCTTTGAGATAGCTTTTAGTGGTAGAAATAATATAATGAACAATAATAAGGCAAAACCAGCATATGTTTGTCTGATTTTGGTAATACAGTAAGGGAGGAGGTGGGAATTTCCTCATTTCATTCACTTGAGGAAATAAGTACACATCCCACATCTATTCTCCCAGACTTGTTACTCTGGATTCACTCCCACATAAATGAATCACTGTGTGCCTTGATGTATTGAAGTCTCCCTTGAAGATTACACAATCCACAAAGCACAGCAGCCAGCAGTGACAAGACTCTTATTTAATTCAATTAAGCAAGAGGGGAGGATAGCTGTCTCCCTGTTGCTAATGCTGAAGGGGTTGCACAAGAAAGAGAACTGTTGTGTCTGAAGCATGGGCATGAGTCAGAAGGATGCGGCTTGTGGATGGTCTTATTAAATACTTATATGAACTAGAATGTCACAAAAGGCAGAGGAGTGGTTGCATGCTGCCTCCTCCCTTCAATGCACTGGAAGGGACAGGGAACGCAAAATCATATACATTCAACCCGACTCACCTCCATGAAGCCACAGGCAAATCCAAATCCTGGTCCTGCAGATAGCACATTACTGGCTGGCTGTCACCTCTCACAAGCTTTGCACCAGCCAGTGCTAGATGGGTTGGCACAATGTGGGAAGGCTGACACCTAGGGAAGCCTTCCAAGACCCAAAAGGGGCCTACAAGAAATCTGGAGAGGGACATTTTACAAGGGCATGTAATGACAGGACTAGGGGGATGGCTTTCAGGTGAAAGAGGGCAGGTTTAGATTAAGTATTAGAAAAAAAAATACTGTGAGGGTGGTGAGGCCAGTGGTCAAGATCAGGTTGGATAGAGCTTTGAGCAACCTGGTTGAGGGGACGGTGTCCCTACCCATGGCAGGTGGTTTGGAAATAGATGATTTTTATGGTCCCTTCCAACCCAAATCATTCTGTGATTACCTGAATGCAAGTGAAGAGCTGCTACCCTGAGTACTGCAGATCTTACAGGCAGAGAGCTCACACTGCTGGCTCATGTTCAGTTTCTCATCAACACCCCCAAGTCCTTCTCCACAGGGCTGCTCTGAATGTCTTCTCTGCCCAACCTGGAGCTGTGCCTGGGATTGCCACAGCCCAGGTGTAGGACTTTGCACTTGGCTTGGTTGAATTTCATGAGGTTGGCATTGCCTAGTTCTCCAGTGTATCAGAGTCCCTCTGGATGGCATTCCTTCCCTCCAACGTATCAACTCAACCACTGTCGTGGTTTGAGGCCCCTCAAACAGTTCTGCTCACTCCCCCCTCTTTCTTCCCCAGTCCCGGGGAAATG